>RJWK010005185.1:0-56563 GCA_004363435.1 Platanista minor
TTAGTCTGTTATTTAGTTTCAGGAATAACAGAGGGATGGTTGCTCAATAAACACTCACTTTTAAAGCAGGATTTCTCAACCTCAGCCCTACTGACATTTTGATAATTCTCTGTGATGCGGAGCGGGTGGGGGGATGGGGGGCTGCCCTAGCAGTATCTCTGGTCTCTACCCACTAGATGACAGCAGCATCCCCTGCCCAGCTGCGACAACCAAAAATGCATCCAGACGTTGTCAAACATCTCCTGGAGAACAAAATCACCCCAGCTGAGAACCAATGAGTTAAAGATAACCGGCCTGAAATTTTTCCTATGACATGGACGGATGCAGAGGCCCTAGCTTGAAAAGGTACCCAGATCACGGCAGCAGCCGGCAGCAACAACAAAATCAGCCAACTTTCATCCAAATCCTCCAACAGCGATCAGCTTCAGAAACCCAGAAAAATATGATGATACTGTAAACATCCCCCTGAGCCTCCCCAGTGACTAGCGTGTAGCCTTCAACTGTGTGCCAAGATCCCATAGTGCCCTGCAACTCTTTTAAGAGTCCCTAATATTGTCATTCACAAATAGATGAAGTGACAGTACTAGCAAGATTAGTATGTGTCTAAAGGTGGGGTGGGCATGGTCCCCAGTATGTTTTGGTCTCTTTAAAACCACAGAGCTGGGCTTCCCCGGTAGCGCAGTGGTTAAGAGTCCGCCTGCCAATCAATGCAGGGGACGCGGGTTCATGCCCCGGTCCGGGAAGATCCCACATGCCGCGGAGCGGCTGGGCCCGTGAGCCGTGGCCGCTGAGCCTGCGCGTCCGGAGCCTGTGCTCTGCAACGGGAGAGGCCACAACAGTGAGAGGCCCGCGTACCAAAAACAGAAAAAAAAACAAAAAAAACCCACAGAGCTGTAGTAATCTGCTGATCTCTAATAGATACCCCAGTCACTCAAGAAAACCCAAACTACTCCCTCTTCAGCGTGGGGGGAGTCTGTTGGTAGCCAGACGGCAAAACAATGAGATTTTTCTCTCTCATCTCTTTAATGAAAGGACCCAAAGAACAAAATACAAAATGGAGCCCAAGTCTAATTCATAAATCCAGAAGGTTCTGCATAAAGTGAGTCTGAGGATCTACGAGATCCCAGAGGATGCTTGTGCTCAAGCAAGAGACAGGCAGCATCAACACCCTCACGGACCTTCGGTGGATTAGTCAGCCTGCTGCGACGGCCCTCGAAACCGCCATGGGAAAGCATTCCTCTGCTCACCAGCCACGGGCACAAGAGGTCACAGCAGTGCCAGAGGCAGGGGGGCCAAAACCCAGACCCATCTCAAGACCCCGGTGCGTCCTGTCCAGAGCGGAGAAATGCTGCGATGCATCACCATTCCCGGGGTGTGGTTTGTTTTCTGGACGCCTCGCCAGCAACTCCCGCTGGGAGCCATCCAGGCCACGGGGCTGGGCGGCAGTCTAGCTAAGTGACTCACGCCGAGGCCAACAGGTTGGAAAGGCTTGCAAGAATAAAAACGGGAGCGGGAAGCAGCTCCGCAGGGAAGAGTCCAGAACATCCTGTGACCCATTTAAATCCAAACCCTCTCGTGATCATCAAAACCTAGGTTTTCAGGGTTAACACTCACCCAATGA
Organism: Platanista minor; assembly: GCA_004363435.1. Lineage (NCBI taxonomy): Eukaryota > Metazoa > Chordata > Mammalia > Artiodactyla > Platanistidae > Platanista > Platanista minor. The sequence goes on from RJWK010005185.1 coordinate 1,622, forward strand.
CAACTCGATGGTTCTTTCTCTACAGATCTCGAGCAGGAAGGGAGCCCAGGAACTCTGCCTGCTGTCCGAGTTCTAGACTGGAAAGACACCTGCTTGAAAGACAGAGAAACCCACCCAGGTGCAGCGGGTGCGCGCCGCACTCTCCCATCTCACGCCAGGCCACCAGGCTCTGCCCTATGGAAACACGGCCAGTCTCCGGCAGCCTGGTGGCCTCATGGACATGAACAGTGTAGCGACTCTAGTTCAGCGGCCAGGTTCATCACTCAGCACTTAGCACCCGAATTCATTAGGCTGCCTCGAGAAGCCTGGTCTCCACGTTTTTACCTAAGACACCAGAAACATCTCAGACCCAGTGCCAACCCCCATATCATTATCATGATGTATGCAGGGAAGGACCCTGCATCTTGTTTCTCTTTGTCCCAAAAGGCAGACGAGAAAAAAGCCCTAGCCAGAGATCAAGGCGAGAACCAAGCTATGAGCTCCCACCAAGTCACCGCAAATAAAAACTCATTCTCCACTGCCAGTCTTCCAAGCGTGAATAACATGGGTATCGGCTCCTCTTATTTAAGTAGTTTATGATAGCGAGCGGGTCATCTGGAAGGCACTTTCCCCATTTATTAACAGCAAGTTGTCTGAACAGCCACTCTCCCTGGGGAGCGTGACTGAAGATGGGGCACCCTGACTCTGCTTCCTCCGGCACCCACAGAGCCCCAGGCAAGCCCCCGACCCAGAGGAGCCCAATCATCTGGGGAGGGATGGCAGTCTTCCGGGGATCCGCACCAGTGTGACCTGCCTGAGAGCGTTTGCACCATCCCTGCTGTCGGGGTCGCTGACGCCCCGGGCTGCCCAGGACAAATCTCCGTGGCAGCCTCTGCCGTCTCGGGCTCAGCTTCGGTTTCAGCTTGGGTACCGACAAGGTTTGGACCCGTGCCCAGTCCCAACCCTGATAACATTCCTTGCAGCTGTGCCACCGGGAACAGAAAAGGTAAAAGATTACTCCCTCCGATGTGTGAACCAGGGGAGAAAACCCGGGGGACCCGGGGGTGAGAATACAGAAGAGAAAAGGAAAGGTTTCCTGAAACTCCCCTGGAGCCCCTCTTAGCACCAAGGGAATCGGTACCCTATTCTCCACGTCTGTTCCAACATCACAAAAGACAGATACTCAGGCTTCTCCGTCCCAGTGTACCCTCAAAGCAGGAATTCCCCCTGGAGGTGAAGTTCAGGAAGAGACAGCATGTAACCCTATCCCCACCAACACTGGAGTCACCACCAGGCAATGAGAGGGAGGAATCCATGGGTCCCAGGTCCAGAACTAACCCACCACGCGTTCCACTACTAATATTCTAGCATGCTCGTCTGTACTCACAATGACCTCTTGGGTGTTTCTATCTTCTGGCTTCTTGTAGCAAATAGGGTAGTAGTGAGGCAGAGTTGAGGAAAGCAAAAGGACAGTGACTTCCAGAAGGCTGAGGCTAAGAGGCCCCCTTGGGCAAGTTTCCATCATAAGTCCCTCCCTTTGCTAAGTGAAAGGAACCAGACCACGAGGTGTATGATTCCATTTATACAATATGTCCAGAATAGGCAAATCCACAGAGCCAAAAAATACAGTCGTAGTTGCCTAGGACTGGGAGGAATTGGGGGAAATGGGGAGTGGCTGCTGCTCATGGGGACAGGGGTTCTGGAGGGAGGTGATGAAAATATTCTGAAACTGATCGTGGTGATGGCAGCAAACTCTGAATATACTACAACCATTGAACTGTACACTTTAAACGGGTGAACTGTATGGTTATGTGAGTTATTTCTCAAGAAAACTATCGTTAAAAAAAAAAAGTTTAGCCATCGCAAACATGGGGCTTTCATCCTCTTCTGGTTGAGTCAGCTTTAAATGTTGTCTCTTGGACTAAAAGTAAAGATAATCTGGAAGGTCCGTAGAAAGTATCTGGATAAGCTAACTAACCTGTTTGAGACTCAAGCTCTTGGTACGGGGCTACCAATGTTATCTACCTTAAAAGGTCACAAGGGTTCAATTCCAAGGGGAGGTGAAGAGCTTAGCACGGTACCCAGGACATGATAGAACGCACCTGTTTTGCATACCCTCCTGCAGGAAGTCTCAGAGAGAAAGGCCAGGTTCTAGAGAGAAGGACTGGCAGCTATCCTTGCCTAAAGCCTGTTGCTTTTTTCAGCATTCTTTCCTCACTTTCCATATTAAGAGTGTGACCAACTTAAAAAGCAATAATAATAAATGCCAAAGTCTGGGAACTCTATGAAAGCTGTATCTGCAATGGCACATCCTAAAAATACACTGCATACCCATTCCTACAGGGCTCTTCTTTGCCAGAGGGTCTTGCCCCTATTCAGCAGATGGGACACAGCAAACAGCACAGGGAATATGCCCAGGATTACATTGGATTCTACAGAAGGAGGTGTCATGACCAGTTCTTAGCTCCAAGTAGGCTAACCCCTATGATCACCTTTACAAGCAAAGGCAGAAAACTAATGAAGAGCATCTAGTAGACACCAGAAAAAGGGCTAAGAACTTCACGACACCTGTTTAATGCAAAAATTCAATAACTAATTAATTTTTTTAAGACTGACTCCAGCTAATTCCCCCAGGGAATCACCCTAACACCAGCCAGTCATGTGATCCAACGGGAGCCTCCATCTTCTTACATGATCCGCACCCCCTTCCCAGCCTCACCGATTGGTCCAAATTGGGGCAAGAATCCCACCAACCTCCAGCTAAGGATGAAAGCCTGTGACACTACCCATCCTCCAGGACTTCCCACCGAAGCTCTGCAGTAGGAGGAAACGAAGACAACATAGAGAGGACACACTCAGAGGGCTGATGTTCCCTCGTGGGACAGCATTTCAGTTGTCCCTTTAGCAAGCTCTACCTCTGCCACTCCCAAAAGTTAGTTATGGGAATCAAAGAACTCCCCTTTTCCCTGTTTAAAGTTGTTTGGGTTGGGTTTCTGATACCTGTCACTACAGAGTTCCATTAAAGGAGTTTTGTGGGGCTTTTTAATGTTTTATACAAAGGGGGAGGGCATTCCAGATTAGGTAACTTTGCTCTAACACACAGATAATAAGGAATGGTGCCAAAAACCTTGGCCTGCCCATCTAGCTCCAAAGCCATGGCTGGTCCATTCCACTACACTATACCAACCGACCACTCCTACTAAAATCCTCTGCCCTAAACAGGACGCCAGGGCATTTGGTGAGGCCCTTAGAGTTTTCACAGAGGTTGTCTCCAAAATACATATGTGCATACTCAAACAAGTCACCAGCAAACACAGAAGGCCCCTTCTCCCAAGTAAGCACCAAAATGATTAAACGTGGACTTCTCCAGGTCTGTGTGTTTGTGTGCAACATTGTGTGTGTGCGTGTGTGTGTCCCATCTCACACACCCCACACAGTACCGTTCTATTACTAGATGTGATGGAACACAGAACTTCTACATTGTGGAAGTGAATAGGAAAAGACAAGGAAGATTAGCTGTAGAATTAGTGCTTAGAACCTAGAGTTGGAAATTAGCAAGTAGAGCTCCCCAGCACGAAAGGCTCCACCAGTGTTTGAGTGAACAAAGTTTCTGAATGCCCTGAGTGAACACACTAAGCACCCAGTGTATACGCGGTCCCCCAACAAGCAGACCAGATGGGTCTACTTCTTTAAACACGTCCCAATTCCATTTCTGAATAACATCTGAGTGTTTGTGGTTGTTCGCACGGCCCCAGCACATACTCCTGGAAGGCTTCTTTGACTTAGTCCAGCAGAAAGAAACAGGCTTCTGTTACAGACACACTTCTCCCTCTGAGCTACACACACCATCGTGCCCACCACACCCACCATCCGCCTCTGAGGAGGTCCACCCCACCCTGGACTGCACCCCACCATGTGGAAGCCCCTCCCTGCTAACTGGACTGGGGACACCATGTTACCCAAGGAGGGCCAAGGCTGGACAGTGGCCATCAACAGGCACAGACACCCCAGCCAAACAAGGGGCAGGGAGCCAAATTGTCCCTCTTGGTTTTTTAGGGTTTTTGGTTTACTTAATCAGGAACTCAGAACAGACTGGGAGCCAAGGTAAAGGGACATAGAGAAGAAGTCCATGAGGTGAAAGGGCCGAGGTGGAACGTGAGTGTGGAAGTGAGGAGAGCAAGGGGACTCCGGCAGAGAGCATGAGGGTGCAGAGAGAGTGGCCTGCGGACTAGGAAGGGTTAAGAGATGATACACAAAGATGAGAGGAGACAGGCCAAGGGCTAAGTAACATCTCAGCATGGAGCAACTCCTGCCCTGCCGTCCCTCCAGCAGCCTGGGGTCGGAAGCAGTCCCCCACTCCCAGCCTGCCAGAGCCAATGGCCAGCGGCCCCTCTCCAGCTGTTGAATTCCTGTCCACGTCTCCGGGAGGCCAAACCACTACAGCCGCATCTCTTCTTCCTGATTCTCCTGTGTAGCCTTAAAATAAACCCCGCAAGACTCACAGTAACCGAACTGCGTGCTTTGTTCCCCAAGCCCACATCCTCCCCCCTTTCCAAGCATCCTGGACCACTCACGAGGGCTTCTGGGTCATCACCATTCAGGTGGGCCCATTTTTACCCAAATAAATAATCTTGTTCACTGTCAACAGTAAGCAAGAGCGTACAGAGCAGAGGGGCCGTGAAAATCCTGTATACAAAAAAATCGTTTTATTTGGTTCAAGATGGGAAGTTGGTGTTAAGCTTCATAGTCATTTTTTTTTAAAGGGGAGTTAAGTCTACACTGTTTTCACGTGTCATAAATGGTCTCCCAGGACTGTTATCTCCTCAGCAGGTTTAATAAGGCTTAATTAAGACTTAACAAAAATACTAACTTTCTAAAAGGGACTTCCGAGTTTAACTGAAGTCCATAAAGTTATACCAAATGCCATGGAGGAAGACATGTCCCCAGTTAGAGGTTTTTAAAGGGTACCCAGAGATGAAAGAGAGGAGAACAATTTGAGGAGAATCCTGGTCCTCCAAGATTATAAGGCTCTGTCCACTGACTCTAGCAGAGGACAGAGATCATTGAATCACTAGGTTTCCAAGCTATAAAGGACCCAAGAAAACCCCAATCATACATAACCCCTATTATCTTTTTCAAAATCTATGAAATAAAACATGCCAAGACTTGCCCAGGGTCACACGGCAAGTTTCTGACAGGAGTAACAAAGGACTCAGGCTCCCTGGGTCTGAGCCCAGGCCTCATTCCCTTCTGGCCTGGAATTTAATTTTCAACACATTGAAAGTTTCTGTGAAATCTAAACATAATTACCTCAAAAGTCTAGCACTACTTATGAAATCTAACAGAAAAATATATTGCCTCTCAGACGCTTCACCAGAGAAGCTTGGCGACAGAGAAAAATTATGGCTAAGTATTTCGGGGGGGCGGGGGGTGGGGAAGAGGTACAAAGAGGTTTGTGGATAATAAAATCACTTCCAACCCAAACTGACCCACATTTAGAAGTCCAGATCCAGTTAATCTGACATCAGTCAATTCTGTGCTGCAGTCCAAGCATTTGGAAATTTACTTTGGGCTGAGTATTACCAGAAGATTCTTCCTGCCAGTGGTCTGCAGTTCATTTCTTTGTATGACAACCTCAACACCCAGGACTCCAGTCCTTCTGGAGCTCATCCTACAGGCTCTTAACTGGTAGATTTAGTTCAAGGTCCTCAAAGTATACATCACTGTCCAATTCACATAGTACGTTAATAACTATGGGCTATTATGTTGATTTATTCAAAACCGCTCACGGCAGAAACACATACTCTTTGGGCCATTCTTCCACTGTATGTTCAAATGCATCACATTTACAGTAAGGTTAATGCGACGTGCCCATTCTTCCCGAGAGAATACAGAAGAACGGTAATACATTAAATTCTCAAATATCACCTTCTGATGAAGCGTCTGTAATCATTGTTCCCATTGCTGCTTTAGCCCAACCCTTCCAATGGGGAGATGGGCTAAAAGGAGAGGTTGGAATGTGGATGTATTTTCAGTGGTGTGCTGATGGAGAAGCAAGCTTTGTACAGCAGTCCAGATTCATCATCTATCAATACTAGCACCTCCCTTTAATGGTCAAAAACAAGGTGAAAACTTGGAATTGCAGAATCTTCATTAACAGAATCCTGTAAAATTGGTCCACATGATCTTCTAAGTGCTGATCTTTGGCCGATCATGTCTCATGACTCTGATTTACTTTTATTATTTCAGCGCAGCTTAAAAAACTGATCCACAGGGCCTTCCCTGGTGGTGCAGTGGTTGAGAATCCAGCTGCCAATGCAGGGGACACGGGTTGGAGCCCCGGTCCGGGAAGATTCCCACATGCCGCAGAGCAACTAGGCCCATGCGCCATAACTATTGAGCCTGCGCCCTAGAGCCCGCGAGCTACAACTAATGAAGCCCGCGTGCCTAGAGCCCCTGCTTCACAACAAGAGAAGCCACTGCAATGAGTAGCCCCCGCTCACCACAACTGGAGAAAGCCCGTAAACAGCAACGAAGACCCAACGCTGCCAAAAATTAATTAATTAATTAGTTAATTAATTAATTAATTTTTTTAAAACCCGGTCCATACAAATCCTACACCTTTACGTGATCGAAAGTGGGTCTGGAAGTTTCTTACGTAGCATTCTTTTGAAATTTAGAGTTCCAAACTGCCCAGCTTTCATTCAAATTATAAACGAACACAGGCATAGCTTCTCCATCCTAAGACTCACATTGTTGCTCCATGTTGACACTTCTGAAATTTAGATGGATGTGATAGGTACAGAAATTTAACACAGTAGTGTTTCTTTACTCCCTGAAAATGTGTTACTAGATTAAAGGCATATCTTAGGGCTTCCCTGGTGGCTCAGTGGTTGAGAGTCCGCCTGCCGATGCAGGGGACACAGGTTCGTACTCCGGTCCGGGAAGATCCCACATGCCGCGGAGCGGCTAGGCCCATGAGTCGTGGCCGCTGAGCCTGCGCGTCCGGAGCCTGTGCTCCGCAATGGGAGAGGCCACAACAGTGAGAGGCCCGCGTACCGCAGAATTGAAAAATAAATAAATAGGCATATCTTACAACTGTTGGTCTATTCGATTTAGAAAACATGGCACTGTCAATAGTCATTCTCATGCATTTCTCTGGCAGGTTCTTGCCTTCACACACTGACACAAACCAAATAATAAGAATTGACATAGCTTGATATTCATGCAAAAGACTTATCTACAAAGCCCTCCAAGCACCCCCCGCCCCCGGGCAAAGCAACATATCCTGTTTGAAAAGCTGTTTCTCTACCAGACCACCTGAGTCACAACACCTCTCATTCCTGACTACAATCCGAGAGGGAGACAGTTATTATTTTCCTCACTTTACTGATAAGGACACAGATTGGTAACTTCCCAAGCTGACAGAGTGAGGAGCCCGCGGGTCAGGGTGAAAACCAAAGGGTGTCCATCTCCAAAGCCAGTGCTCTTAACCGCTAGGCTCCACAGCCCTGCCCCTTCAGAAGCCACGCTTATCCCCCTTCTTTACAGACGAATAAGCTGAGGCTCCATACTAAGCCATCAAGACGAAGATAACGTAACTATAAGTGGAGAGGCCAGGCAGTGGGAGCCAGATACTGTGTGAGTTTGGAGGCAGGAAGTACTTTTTCCAATGCACTAGGCAAAAAGTATAGAATGGTCCCAAATGGCACCCTTAAGATAACGAATGAATGAATGAATGAATGAATATGTGTGTCCTTTACTTTGCATACCTGAGTATTTGGGATAAAGTTTCCACTTATATGAATGGATCTATGGATGCCTTCTCGTCTCTGCCCTTGACCCCACCCGAAATGTTTCCCAACTGTTTGGATATTTATTACATTCCATACTTCTAAACAAGAGGCTACTTTCCCCACATTCAAAACAGGCCTTCTGCCAACCCATGAGATTGCTGGCCTGGTAAACAGCCCTCACACTGGCCACACTAACCACCTGCCTCACTCTGGGTTCCAGAAGGAGTAGGTGGTACCAAAGAGAATGCAGCCTCTGGGAGCTGGAGCCCTGCCTGGCCCAACTTCCTGGCTTATAAGTTCAATGAGAGGCAGGTCAGGGAAGCTGGCTACACTTACTTTTCTCTCTGGAGAATGGGATAACCTGTGCATCATTTACTCAAAGCCTTCTTGTCACTGGATGACTATGTGGGGAAACATGAAAGCAGAGCATTATGTAGATGAACAGTTATTAGAGGTAACAATAGCAGTAAACAAGTTCAACTGCACGGCCTACTGCTCAACAAATTCTGGGTAGACACTTATTTATACTTCAGCTGAAAATCTATGAGCCTGCCTAGAGAGGGGACAAAATTTCACTTGAAGGAATGACAGAATATTTTCCCAGGCCCTCGGCTGCTTCATTAATGCTTGCCTTATTTGGGGAAAAAGAAAAACTGGCTGAGGCATCCGTGGTAGTTTTACATGCCGTGAACTGGCAATGTTTTGGAACAAAAAACAACTTTTGCGCTAGGGTACTTATGGCATCATTATCGCATTTTCCAAGCCTGGCTGCCGCGCTGCCAGGGAAAGAAGGAAGGAGCTGGGGAACAGTAGTACCTTCACCAGCAGCAGGGCTGAAACAAGGGGGCTTTAGAATAAATCTTGGTCCATGTGCACATTTATGGCAAAATAACCCATGTGCATTTACCTTATAAAAGTGTTACAGGTAGGCATACTTATGTAATTTATTTAATGTTCTTTAACATCCATGCTTACTTGGGTTTCATACAATTTATTAAGTTTTCAGTCTGGCCTGCAGAAATGGGAAAAATAAAAGCAGATGTGAACAGACTACCCCCATCTAAATGTTCACCAACCTCCTGCAAAGCCTGGAACCAGCTAGGAAATACCTCTGCGGCCACCATTTGGAGCCTGCCCTGGCCGGGGCCCTCGCTTCCATCCAGGAGAAGCCTAATCTTAAAGGTACAAGGGTCTCTGCAGCTGAGTCAAAGAATAAAAATCTCAAGCAAGAAAAGCTTGATGCTTGATTGGAAGCCTGGTAAACATCACAAAGGAAACAGTCCCCATTCAGGAGATAAAAAGCAAGATGGCGGGGCTTCCCTGGTAGCGCAGCGGTTGAAGAGTCCGCCTGCCGATGCAGGAGACACGGCTTCGTGCCCCGGTCCGGGAAGATCCCACACGCCACGGAGCAGCTGGGCCCGTGGGCCGTGCCCGCTGAGCCTGCGCGTCCGGAGCCTGTGCTCCGCAACGGGAGAGGCCGCAGCAGTGAGAGGCCCGCGTACCGCAAAAAAAAAAAAAAAAAAAAAATGGTGGAAGTCCAGCCTGACCCAGCCAGTCCTTAAGAGGCTCCAAGTAGCAATGTACTCCTCCCTCTTGCTTCCTCCCAGGAGTCCCCTGGCCTTGTCTATTTCAGGAACCCCACAGCCTTTTAGGAACCTCCTTCAACCTGCCTGGATGATACACAATCCACCCGCCCAACAGAACACAAGTAACGCACTTGTACTTGCAGGCACACACATCGATGGGCAAGCATGGACACGGACTCTCACACACACACTCTTCCCCTGCTCTGCCTGATCTTCCTGCGCTTAGCCCTGTGGTTTAATATTTACCACACCTCTCGGCACATTCCCCTTTTTACTAAACAAAAACTCTTTCGTTGCTCTTTTCTTGGCCCCTTTTTCTTTCTCCAGCCTCTGGCTCCTTGGGAGAGGCTCAGAATCAGCCAACTGAGGGGTCTTAAGAGAAGCCAGACCAGAGGAGAGGGAGGCCTGAGAGGCAGGGGAAGTAGATTCAATCCAACAGCGTCAGGTAATAGAGTCAAAATACACTCACACCCGGTGCCATTTCCTTTGGCTCACAGAGCCCACACTCCTTCCTGGGTCCACCCAGGGTCCACCCAGGCTCCATCTCCTCTGCTCTCTCCCCGCCCCTTGCTCCCTCCAGCCAGAGCAGGGCCGTATCTCAGGCCATCTCGGCCCATTCACCAATACAGACAGCTCTGTAAAATGTCATTGCTTCATTGTTTAAGAAACTGGGAGGAAACAAGGAGTATGTTTTTGGCCCATCATAAAAGCAGCCTAAGGGCTTGGATTGCGCCCCGAAGCCGATGACTGTCAAAGGGGAAGTTTATTAGTAAATACAAGCATTAGCCTATCATCAGAGAGTGTTTCTCTCTAAGGTCAAATTTACATCTCCAGGCGGCTTCCCTGGTGGCGCAGTGGTTGAGGGTCCGCCTGCCGATGCAGGGGACACGGGTTCGTGCCCCGGTCCAGGAAGATCCCACATGCCGCGGAGCAGCTGGGCCCGAGAGCCATGGCCGCTGAGCCTGCGCGTCTGGAGCCTGTGCTCCGCAAGGGGAGAGGCCACAACAGTGAGAGGCCCGCACACCGCAAAAAAAAAAAAAAAAATTAAATTAAAAAAAAAAAATTTACACCTCCAAATATTATTGCCCTAAGAACAGAAGACATGTAGACAGTGTGTGTGTGTGTCTGTGTGTGTGTGCACACGCGTGTGGAAGGGGGATTTTGGATTGTTTCATGAGCTAAGAGCTATTTCTTGAAGTTGAGCTATTTCCTAAAGCTGGGCTTAGGAAGGCTATCCCCAGAGAGATGACAGGAAGTGTGTGACTTCATAACAGAAACACTGTCCTAACTGTGAGCACTGTGGTCAAGTAGGGGAGAGAAGGCTAGAATGCAAAGTTCCCAGGTCCAGAGTTCATTCAGTGCATTGTCTTCCCTAATGTAAAATGAGAAAGATAAGAAGTTTTATGCACAGTCCCTCCAGATTATTCATGGTATATGTGTCTATAAACACACACACATTCATCCCCCCTCCCCCCACCTCTAATATTTAAGGAAAAGCATCACACACCCAATTTATTAGTCAATCTTTGGTAGTAAAGAGTTCAAAATGAAACCCTCATTTATTTATTCAGACCCCAGAGTGTCCCTCGGGCCCAAGACCCCAGGGGATTGTAACAGACCACAAAGCCCTGACCTCCTGTCTTGCTTCAACCCCCCTTCCCTGGCTTAGACAACTCAGTTGCTATTAAAATATCTAATGGGCCCTTAATCGGGTTGATGTTTTACCTAGTTGGCATAAACAAAATAATCTGGTCTGCAAAGACTAAACTTCAGTATTATCTGTTATCCCCTCACTGGCCACACATCCCTCCTGCCCAAAAGGGGAGGGAAACAAAAAAGGGGAAAAAAAAAAAAAAAAAAAAAAAGCTCTAGGGCTTTAAAAGAACCACACAAGAAACACACAACAAAGAAATGTGGCCAAAGGCAGTAAAAGACACCCCTAACATCAGGAAACTGTTAACTTATTATATTCCTACCGGGTTTTACCTAGGCTTTTACGGAAATGTGGTGTGGTCCACCTTCTCGCGGCTTCCCATGGATGTATTCTGCAGGCACATGGGAAGTTAAGAACTAACTGGGTGGGCACTGAGGTGCTTCCAGTCTCAGCGTGAGGCAGCCACTTCCAAGATGGCGCGGCAAGAGTGAGTAGAGGTTGGGCAGAGAAAATGGGGGTCTGAGGAGGGCCTCCTGAAGGTGCCTCCGGAGTTTAGCCATGGAAGAGGCAATGAAGGACTCATTGGATGGCTGAGGCTCAGTCGTCTTCATAAAATTCATTTCTTCCACAGGAATAACATTTCTACTGAACAGTATGTCCAAACCCTTTCAGCCATGGTGTAAGTTTAACCTTTCACTCTCCATGCCCTCCCCAACCCAGCAGAAGTTTTCTAAGAGGAGTCTCCTATCTGTTGTTAGCAACAAGAGTAAACAGATATAGAAAAGACGGTATTGGCCCCTTTCCTCCTATTTCTTCATGTCATGCTTCCAAAGCTCCCTTTACCTCTACATCCCCAGAGATTCTTTTAGAAACATCTTCTAGCTCTTGCGTAGTAAGAGACTGAAAACACCCATACTCTCAAGAGGTCAGGTAGTGCCGACTCTTAACTCTTAACCTGCTAGTGTGGCCACCAGCTGACAAACTGGGAATTCCCTTTGTCAGGAAAAAGATCAGAATATAGACTGTATGGTTCCAGGGGAGAATCAATAACTGTCAGAGGGGGGGAAAGGGAGAAAAGGCAGGCACTTAATTCACTGCCCTTTCATCTCAATGGAAGAGCAAATTTCCTAGGTGACACAGTCTTTTCTTTCCTCTTAAGTCTTGTCCAGAGAAGACCACAGGAAATCCTTATGATTTGAATGTGTCAAATTAGTGCCTGCAATGATTATTACAAACATGCTCATGAATACTTAGACATAAGGGAAAACTGAAGATTGAAGTTTTACAAGTCATTGGAGAGGTTATGCCCATCCCTTAAAATTAAGGAAATATATCTGAAAAGCGGCAGTTTATCCTAGTCAGCATCCCAGGTAAAGACACTGGGCCTCGGCACACGCCCCATCCAGGAGGGGCAGGTGGAATTGTCATCATCCCTGCGCGCTCTGTGAAGTGACCGAGAAACGCAAACCCCCCATCCAGCGACTGGGGGACATGCCAGCCAGTAACCCCAAACGTCACTGGGCTGCCTCATGAAAGAAGTTTCAACTTCTTGAGAACTTAACTTACCTGGAAGCAGGGTGTCCTTACCTCCCTGAATAATAGATAAAGGGGAAAGAGGGTAAATAGACACACAGAGCTTGACAATGGATTCCCAAGACCTCCTGAATCTGTGACATCATCAAACAGCTTACTTGACTGCCACCCTGAAGACCTCAGGGCTCCCAAGGGAACAATGTGAGATCTCTCTCAGACATGAACTTTGACGCGGCTCAGTGAGGCCAGGGCTCCCCATGGCAGCTACAAACTCCTCTTCACCTGGCAGCCGGCCACCCCTTACCGCTCCCTCGCTCCAACCAGAGCAGCAAAGCCCACCGGTTCCCAGTGGTGCCCTCGCCCTTGGGGAGGCACCCTCCTTCCAGCACCCTCTCCCCTAGGTATTTTGGGCACGCCACGATCACATGGTGTACCAATTTATGCTTCCGCACCTAGAAACACAGTCTTCTGGGAAAAACAGGCTCTTTTCGGTGTGGCCAGGGAGTTTTGCCACAGCTTGTAATTTTGGCTAAGGAAGTGATTTTCTGTCTGACAGGAAGCGGGAGCCAGAGCTGAGTTTAGCTGCTTCAAACCTCTGGCTTAAAAGTTAAAAAGGAGAGAAAGGCAACCACTACTACTTATCAGGGAGTCAGAATCCGAGTCTTCCAAGAACATGAACCTCTCCCTTGACCCCTATTTATTAAAACAAGTTTATCTAACAAACAACCCCAGTGCCTTCTGTCCCGAAAACGTGAGCTGGGTCTTTGCTTCTATAACAACACAGTCCTTTTAAAGCTTCTAAGGACATAATTACCAGTTGAGTTTTGAACTTTGCCCAGGTAAAGGCTGATACCAGGCTTTGCTATTTGTTTCTCTAATCAACTGAATTCAAGTGTGAACAGAATTCTGGACTTCTATTGTACCCATTTCTCCCTCTAAGATATAGTTACTTTTCCCCCTTTCTTCATCACTAAGTGAATTTTTATGGGTAGTAGAATACGTTTTCTTTTATAAAATTCTAACCACTTGATTTTTATTCCATCGAGGCATTTTTAAGAGGAACAAACACTAAGAGGACATCAGCTGAAAGCTAAAATTCAAATTGTTATCAAAAATCCCGCTTCCTTCCCTAACCCCGCTGTCATATCCACTGGGGGCAGATAACTTATAGGGTAGCTATCTTTAAAAGCTGACAATATGCAAGGCTAACATTCAAATTTAAAAGGAAACACACTGCTCTCCCTTCTCTCTCTCTCTCCCTCTCACACACACACACACACACACACACACACACACACAAAACTGTACCCAGGAATATGGACTTGAATGGCAGACGATTAAGAAAGAAACAAGCCACACTTTTCCTAACACTTACTGACATGTTTAATAGTTTCTAAATAAAAATGCGATTTTCTGTCTTTTTTTTCCTTCCTTCTCAAAGCAATTTCCCAGCCAGCCTTGGGCAGTAAACAGTTAATATTCCACTCTCCCCTGCTGCCTTGAAAACCAAGGAAACAATTGAGACATTGTCCAGTGAACAAGACTCCCAGGGACTGACATTTTTGTTTATGTCCCAGTTCTCAGCCTGTCAATTTCCACTAGGCTGCCTGACCTGCACCAATACGGTCCACTGTGAGCTGAAAGGGCTCTGCTTCATTTATTTTATTAAAGCTTTGGTGTCTGTTTTTGATTCAAACTCCAAACCTCCCCACCCCCGCCTTTTCCCCAGAAAGTTGCCTCCTAACTTGGAGGCTGTGTTGCAATTTCTTCTTGGGACAGGTTGCCAAGAAAAGTAACAAAATATTTTTGAATACCAACGCTTTCACGGTTTTGCCAAAGCGGGGGTGGGGGTGAACCTGAACACTTCGCCCAGCCTTGAAAGCCTCGTGTTTTTACGGAGTCCTGAAAATATTCTGCTGAAATGTGTCCATAGGAGTGGATACCTACCGTGACCTAACATCCAAGCTCTGGTGCTTGGAAAACATATAAAAATCCACAGATACGTCTGAAAAACCCAAACTTCGGGTACAAAAACAAAAACGGTACATCAATATTTTCCTCCCAACCAATGCCCCTGCCTGACTAATTGTACAAATTCCAGCCCCAAAGCTCCCTCCCCGTCCTACCTCCCCAGTCCTTCCCATGCTCCAACGCCTACCCCACACTAGCCTGTGTGAGTAGGGGGCCGCACAAGTGTCACTCTGGGGCCCCGCTCCTGACACTTTATCTCCACGAAAAGCACATACAGCAGCGACCATTTCCTGTTTGCGGAGTGGGCATGAACCGAATCACACCCTGTGCAGCAGCTATGGAATCCAACAGCATATGGCATTGTGTAAGGATTTACTATGGAATAAAGGCAGAAAAGCTCTCCTGCTGCGTCATATCAAATCCTGTCACTCTGCGCCTGGAGGTCTCTCTCCTTCCCACTGACCCAAGCCCATCTCTTTCCATTAAGGTACCCCACACACACGCGCACACGCGCACACACGCACAAGCGCACGCGCGCAGTCCCAGACCCAAAACCTGAAACTTTTACAAGGAACAGGATACTTGAGAACTTGCAAGCCACATGGAGCCAACTTCCATCAGTCCTCCTAGACTGCTCCAGTTAAGGGACATAGCCCCCTCTTTTCACAAGCCGACCAGGAAGCCAAAGGACCGGGCTGGGGCTGCCAGCTGTCCCAGAGTGAAGTCCACGGTGAAGGCCAGCCATATCGCCCTTGATCCTCACGCACCCCACACAAACTCTATATAAAAACCACATTTTCCAACTAACCATCTATATCATTCTTGTCCTTCTCACCCTCTCCAAAAATAGCGTTTGGTTACCTTCCCATTGCGATTCTTTGTTTAGAATTGAGGATGCCCCAGCCCCTTTTCATCTCTGCTCTAAAGGGCCTCTTCAGACCCCTTCACAGTCTCCTCAGCATCCCCAAGCTCAGGTCATCAGACACTGAAATAAATGGTGATACTTCTATGGTATATTTGAATGTAACAGGCTATTCTCTCCCATTTCCTGCAAGGTTGAAAGGCAGAATCCCTAAGGGCCAAAGGTAAGATTGTAACATTTACAGTCCCCAGTTCTCCCCACTTTCAAGGCCCTAATGAACCAGCCTCCAGTCCAGGCAACGCATTAACTCCTTCTTGCCAGAAGGCTCCATTCACCCCGCTGGGTGAGCATCACAGCTCTGGAACCTCGCATGGTTCCGATCTCAGCTTGGGGCACTGTCTTCTTGGGGAGCCCTCCCTGACCACCCCATCTAAAACAGCCCCCAGCCCGTGGTGCTTCTCTGTCCCTCTGTCCTGCTTTATCTTCTCTGTGGCTCCTACCATGATCTTAAATGACCTTGCTCATTCTCAGCTGGAAGGAGAGCACAGTGAATAAGATCTTGGCCACTGACCAAACTAATACTGCAAAGGTCTGACTTTCTAACTACGAAGAAGCCACTTCCTTCCTTTCTGGGCTTCAGTTTCCTCCTCTGTAAAATAGGCATATAATGATTGATGATAATAATAATGCCTCTGTACTCTCCAAATGGTTGTTAAGGATCGAAGTAATACATGGAGAATCTGGCGCATAATATAAATGCTCAAAATATTGTTTTTATTATATTAATATTATTTATTATTTCATCTTTTTCATATCATTTATTTACTGGTTTGGGTCTGTATGCCCTCCCCATCCATCCCGCCTATAGAATAGAAGCTCCATGAGAACAAGAATATTTTCTTGCCCATTGATATATTCCTAGCCTGTCTCCTTATGGGTAATCACTAAATATTTGGTGGAGGTTGGGAGAGAGAGAAAGAAAAGGGGCGGGGGGGGGGGGGGGGGGAGGAAAAGGCAAATGTCTGGTTATTTCAGTTTGACCAATCAGTAATCATCCTAATTATTATTACCTAACTCAGAGTAGCCTTCCTCAACTGATATAAAGGGGCAAAGACAAAAAAGATCTTCATTGGTTAGGAGGTCTGTGGTCTTCAGACACACTTAGACCAGATGACATTTGCATGTTGGCTTCCTCACTTCCCCCCACTTCCTGGAGGAGGAAGAGTCAAGGGGTATCGGAAGGGCCTGCTCTGCAGAGCCCAACACAGGGGACTAGGTCCTGGGAAACAGCCCTCAACTAGGCGTCCTCCTAGGCCTGCCCATCTGAAGTGACAATGCTTTTCCAAGTGGTAAATGAATCATGTCAGACCAAAAGCCATTTTAAAAGTACACTTTGTAAAAAACCCGTACTACAGCACATTTCATTTATTAATTATGCTATGGATTAGGGATCAAAGTGGTAGAAATCTCAGTGTACTCGAAATAAATGGCTTTTGCGGTTACCTAAATCCTCGGAGTCCCCTGGAATGTAATTCCTTAGGCAAAAACAGCTTCCCAGACTTCTTGCCTCCACCCTCACAATAATACAGAGGAGGGTGATTACTCAGCATCAGACCTGCATGATGCAATGCTTTGGGCTTTTAACGTTTTAGTCTGTGAAACATGGAACTCTTCCTTTTGAACTGCCCTCCTAGTGATGGGTTTAGTTTCTATTACTGAATCTCAAATCCTTCCCCTTTTCCTTCCTGTCTTCCACCCTCACCCCGTCTTTCTTTACAATTAGATTCAAATAGAAAATAACCTATAAAGAGGTTGGAACTCAAACAAATTCCAAGTAACTTTCAAGAAGGCAATGGGGTGTAATATTAAGCACACAAGCATTGTGGTCAGAAAGATCTGGATTTGAATGTTGGCTCTGCCACTAACCTCATAAATTTAACTTCTTTAAGCTTGGGTTTTTTATCTTTAAGTGGGGATAAAATCACCTACTTCAAGAACGGCTGCTGGAAAGATTGATGAGGTAAAATAAAGAAAGCTTCTGTCCAGAGCTGGGCACCAGTACCTCATCAATATATGACCAAGAGTTATTTATTACCTTCGTACTTCCTTATTTTCCAGATACAGGTCTGGTCCACAGTTTCTGCACCTTGCTCCAAGTGAGTTGTTTTAATCATATTTAAAATCCAGTTAAAAAAAAAAAAAAACAACAATCCTCTGACTTTGATTCCTACCAAAGAAAAATAATCTCCTTAGATGTGACTACTAGATAGCAGACACCCAAACAAAATCACAGTTCCTACACCAACTACTTGCAGATTTGGAGCTACTTAAACTAGGTACAAAATGAAAGCACAGGGGGAAAGGGTGACAAATTTGAAGGCATTAAAATTTAAAACTTTATCATTTAAAAACCCATCCATCCAAGGGCTTCCCTGGTGGCACAGTGGTTGAGGGTCCGCCTGCCGATGCAGGGGACACTAGTTCGTGCCGCGGTCCGGGAGGATCCCACATGCCGCGGAACGGCTGGGCCCGTGAACCACGGCCGCTGAGCCTGCGCGTCCGGAGCCTGTGCTCCGCAACGGGAGAGGCCACAACAGTGAGAGGCCCGCGTACCGCAAAAAAAAAAAAAAAAAACCATCCAAGCAAAGTTTTAAAACATCACAAACTGGGAGAAAGTACAGTCATCCCTCGGTATTCATGGGGCATTGGTTCCAGGACACCCTCTTGCACCCCAAGCACACGTGGATGGACGCTCAAATCCCTTACGCGAAATGGTGTAGCATTTGCATGTAACCTACACACATCCTCCCTATACTTTAAATCATCTCTAGATTATTTATAACACCTAATACAAAGTAGATGCTATGTAAATAGTTGCTGGCACCAGCAAATTTAAGTTTTGCTTTTTGGAACTTTCTGGATTTCTTCCCCCCAGTATTTTCAATCCATAGTTGGTTGAATTCACAGATGCAGACCCCATGGATATGAAGCGCTGACTATATTTCCAACACAAATCTCCAGCTTATAATAATAAAGAGATCTTATAAACCAATAAGGAAAAACTCTCTGATTCTTTATAATGAGCAGAGGAGTAAACCAGGCAGGCCACAGAGGAGAACATAAACAATGACAAGATTGTCAACCTCAGGAGTCAAAGAAATGCAAATTAAAACATGATACGATGTCGCTGCACACTAATCAGATTGGACAAAAATTGTAAGTCTGACAAGTGTTGGTGAGATGTGGGGAAAGAAAGTGTTTATACTTCATACTCGTGATGCAAGTACTAATTGATCCAATCACTGCAAAGTGCGATGACTGACATGTGCACTATGACTGAATATCAGCATCTTATGTCCTACCAATGATTCTATACGGTATGAACCTCAGAGAAACACTCATACACGTGCCAACATACACCTACCCAAGAACGGTTACTGCAACATAATTTGTAATCTTAAAAACTTGTATGCAATCCAAATAACTATCGATACAGAAATGGGAAAACGGTGGTATGTCCATATAAAGGAATAGTACATAGCAATTAAAATGGGTGAATTAGATTTAAATGAACAAGGGTAAAATTCATACACAATGCTGAATAAGAGAATCAAGCTAGAGAATACTATGAAATATGAAACCACTTACCTAAAATTTAAAAACCACTAACATTAATTGTAATACATTTTAATCTACATATATATGTGCACAAAACTGTAAAAACCTGGACTGGGAAGACATCAAATTATAACAATCGTAGTTATATATCTGGAGGGAAGATTATGGACTAGGGAGGGGAACACAGATTTGGTTTGGTTCTTTTAAACACAAGGGAGAAGATTAATAATTGTTACCATAGGTGGCAGGTACATGACTGTATTTGTTATATTATCCTTTTACACCATGAAAGAGTGAATGGTCGATAACGTGAGAAAAATACTCACTAAAGCCTTCCATCCCACGTAACATACCAAATAGATTTGAAAATTCACCCACAAGTTTGCAGACACACACCTGTACTGCATGAAGGGAGGTATATAATTTGAATGAATGGAGGGCTCATCTTGATGCAACTCTCCTTTTGTTGGTTCCTTTCTTTTGCCACGAGTTCATACCTTGTCCTCCTAAA
Source organism: Platanista minor (assembly GCA_004363435.1). Taxonomy (NCBI): domain Eukaryota; kingdom Metazoa; phylum Chordata; class Mammalia; order Artiodactyla; family Platanistidae; genus Platanista; species Platanista minor. The sequence continues at coordinate 21,132 of RJWK010005185.1, forward strand.
ACCCCACAAAGCCTTGTTTCCTCAAGAGGAATAAACAGCATCTCAAAGGCACAACATGCCTCCAAGTTTCCTGAAGCAGCCAGGTCAGCACCAGCCTGGCTGTGTGCTTGCTCCCTACGGAAGCAACATTAACACCTATAGGTGAGAGCTGCAGTGCTGGAGTCAGACTCCCCGCATTCAAATTCCAGCTGGCCACTCACCACCTGTGTGACCCTAGGCAGATCATCACCCCACCCTCAATGAGTCTCAGTTTCCTCATCTATAAAATGGGATCATAACAATTGCTAACTCATAGGGTGTTGTGCCAATTCAACATGACAATCATACAAATTACTTTGAACAGAAATTAGTAAAAGTAGTAAATTACTGGAACCATAAAGTTACTGGACCTATAAGTGCTCAATAAACCTCCAGCATTATCATGATCTTAAGTACATCTCTCCATTTCTCAATGCACCCATTTCTTAATTATCACAATGAGGCCTTTAGACCAAGAGAACACCCCAGGTTCCCTTTCAACATGCCAATCCACGATCAACTGTGAAATTAAAACAAAAATCAGGAACAGGAGAGTGAACACGAGAGAAAACAAGTCTCTGGTCTATAATATGCAATCCTGTTGGAAGTGAGGCCCCAGGACAGTGCTTGAGGAAAAGTTCCCCAAGCCCCTTCTTCCCTTGGCTTCGGTTCTGACCTGTGGTATCACAGCCCTGCACCTAACAGGATCCGGACAATCCCCACCCTTGGCTCCAGATCCAGCAGATCCCACGTTGCAAACTGAAAACTTGGGAGGAAATTCACACAGGCATCCAGACACCGGAACATTTGGCCAAACCCACCCCTGCTGGCCTCTGGATGCGGCGCTGGCCACTGCTGGAACCCCCGGCCACTTCTCCAGGCCAATGGCCCGCCCTCCCTCTCGACACACGCCCTCTCTGCCCACTCACTTATTCCACACAGATGTCCAAACACGCACTAGCTCAGCATATGTCCTTATTGCCTCCCAGTGGCTTATACTTTTCAAATCATGTTCTAAAGCTTAACCACGAGATTGCTGGCATGAGAACTGCGCTTGCGACTCACATCAGGCCTGGACTCATCGAGCAAAGAATAAATCAGGACAAAAGTTATCACAGGTAGGTACCAAAAACAAACTAAATAAACAAGGAGTTGGTTCACTTTAAAAAAAAAAAAAAGGCCTCCCGGGCTTCCCTGGTGGCGCAGTGGTCGGGGGTTCGCCTGCCGATGCAGGGGCGCGGGTTCGTGCCCCGGTCCGGGAAGATCCCACATGCCGCGGAGCGGCTGGGCCCGTGAGCCGCGGCCGCTGAGCCTGCGCGTCCAGAGCCTGTGCTCCACAACAGGAGAGGCCACAGCAGTGAGAGGCCCGCGTACCGCAAAAAAAAAAAAAAGGTCTCCCTTCTAAAATAAAAGTTTAGATAGTATTAAAGTTATCATCGTCTTTAGACACATCTTGAATGTTTTAATAGGGCAACTTTTAATTGTAGGGTGGGAAGAAAGAAGAAATGTGGACCTCATCCCTGAAGTCCATATTTTAGTAACTGTCAGAAATCTGTGTACGCTGCCAACATTTGCAGGCATGATGCACAAAAAGTGGGCTGAATCTGCACATCACACATGGTCCACATCATGTTCTGTGTGACCTGTTGGTCATGGAGGGCAAGGAGAGCTCCTGGCCGTGGGAGGAACGAAGTAAAATAAACCAAGACGGCTGAGCCACAGGCCAGCTCCAAAGCTGAGGTTCATTTTCTCATTCCTGGTTCAGATGAAAAATGTTGCTCTTTCCCACTGCTTCATTTGGAAAAAATTTTTAAATGGTGAGTCATAAGAATGTCCATCATAATGGACATTTGACTGGGCTCTGATAGACCCAGCAGAAGGCTCAATTTCTGACACTTTCCTCCCAAAGCAGAAATGACACTTGTGACACCTCGATCGTCCCTTACTGCATCCTCCTTCACCCAGATATTAATCCTTTCCCTTGGAGCCATGACATACAAGGCCTCAGAATCTCTCTCAACACAACGTTCCAGACAGATACTACCTAGCCTCAGTCTAGGTACAAACACTGCACTCTGCTCACAGCCCTTGGAACAACAGTTTTCCGGTCTTTTGGAGTTGCAGGATCCTCTCCTGGTGCGTGTGTGTTTTACAGGAAAATGGACAGAAACTTCATCAAATAGTAAAGTTGTAATAATCAATAAATCAAGCAGAAGTAAACACCTGTATGCTCAGTTTGCCAGTAATTATCCAAGATAAGAAAGCAGTGCTTCTAAAATAATATGAGTAAGTGTTATTATGTAGAGGAGACCACTGGCACCTCCTTATTTATGTGGGTTAAGATCACATTTTTCAACAAAAAGGGCCATGCTTATTAGTACTATTAATTAACTGGGTGTTCCTTAATTATCCCAAATAACAGAAATAAGAGCACTTTAACGGCAAAGATGACTATGTTAAGTAGGAGCCAAAAGAGAAAACTCTGTGAAACTAAAAATATGAAATCAGGAATTTCATGAAAATGCCTCAAGTTCATTTTCAAAATTCCCCATGACCACAGGAGCAAACCATAGAAACTGCTTTTTTTTTCTCTTTCCTTTTTTTTTTTAACACAAGCCTCTCTCTAGAAATTGTTGGTGGGAGAAATTGTATATGGTATGTCTCTGTCTCCCTCAGATCAGCACAAATCAACCCAGTCTTAAAGAAGGCAAGTATGTCTCCTTCACGTGGGTCCCTATTTACATAGTAGCAGAAAAATCAGTTCAGGCTCCAGTATATTTGAAAAAACTGAAACAGGAAACAACATTTCTTATAAGCCTAAGGGTTGGAAAATGATTGGCTAGAATTCCTTTGGTCGTAAGTGACAGAAAACCATCTCAGACTAGTTGGCTTCCTTGGATAGTCCAGGACTGGAGCTGGATTACACAGAAGTAAATGGTATCATACAGACACTCCCCTACTGCAAATGAGCACCCTCCATTCTGTGTGTGTGTGTGTGTGTGTGTGTGTGTGTGTGTCTGGAGGGAGTTGCAAAGACCCACAGAGTTAGACCCTCTCTGCCTAGTGAGGGCTCCTAAGTATCTTTGCTTAAATCACATGCCTGCCCCTTGCCCAATCACATGTCTACCTGGACCAACCAGAAGAGGGAAAAGGTAGTTCTCTATATTTAGGGGGAGAGGAGGATGCTGTCAGCAGCAGCAAAAAACACACACACACACACACACCCCACAAAAGTGGTGTAGAAATAAATGTGGACTCTGCTCCATTGTTAACATTTGGTTTCATATACTGGAAGGTCAGTACATAAATGTTATTCTTGATTCCTGAAAACAACTTGATAATGTAAGAGGAAAGCATAATGAAGACTATGCCAATCAAGCACTTTGTGGAAATGGAATGGGAAGGGGTTTGAGGAAGAATGGAGGAGAGATGTTTGGCTGTATTTTAAACATGGAAACGGTTTCTCCCGGTCAAACACACTTCTTCCATCTTTGACAATGTCTTCTTGCCTTGATCAGTACAATTTTGGCTTCAGACATTCCTCCATTTCTGGGCTTTGGTGGAGGGGAGCTGGCTAGCTCTTCCCAATAAACTACTTTCTCCTGAGTTTTCGCTGAATCATCCTAAATGTTTGCCCAGGAGCCCCTCCTCCCAGCCATGCTCCCCTTTCTTGTTACTGAGACATTTTTTTTTTTTTAGATTTTTATGTTCTCCCTCCACCCAGCAAGGTTGGCTTCTCCCTTGAGTTTGAAAGGGCTAGGCAAAAACACTTCTCTCAGAATCTTATGTGCATCCCTGAGTCAGGTCTAAATGCAGGAGAATTAGAAAGGGGAAGGGTCAGAAGTCAGGTCCAAAGAAAAGTATCAGTAATGGGGACCCCACACCCCCATGGTCTCTGGGGGCCATGAGGACAGTTCAGTCCCAAGGCTTGTGGTGCAGGCCTTCCTTCCTTCTTCAGCCTTTTTAAACACTTGCTACTTTCTTCACCTCAACACCTGGGCAACACAGAACAATGTTCTTATGAGAGAAACAGGCAGCTTGCACCCTCCAGCAAGAAGAACAAGAGGCCTTTGCCCTACTGCACTTTGGCACATGGTGAGCCCATTTCATTCAAGCCTATTAGGCAGTCTCGGTGATGCACTGAAACACGGCCCGGATCCACTCGCCACGCAGGCTCTGGCTGGAAAACAGATTGCATCATGCCTGCCAGAGTTCCTCACAAGCTTCTCATTGCAGACAGGCTATGGCTACACAGACTGCACACATGTGGAGATGGGAGGGGCTTGGGTGTGATGCAGTGGCGGGTGGCCCAGACATCGGCCACATCCTGCTGCACTAGCAAAGGACTGATGGACGGGGGCTCACTCAGCCTTCGTGCCCTCCTACTGCCCTCACCCTCTCTGCTCCAGCCAACACAACACTCTAAGTGTGGCCCGTCCTGGGCCCAATCGACCTGTATGCTCTCCATTCTGAGAGAATCTCCAGGTCCCACTTTCCAATCAGGTGACAGAGCTAAGTACCTGTTCATAGCTGCGCTGTGTCTCTTTCAAAGGACAATATCCATCTTCCAGGTTTTCAGTAGAAGTATGTGACATGATCTGTTTAAGGACTTAAAAGTCCATCTCAAATATAGGAATGAAGTGTAGGGACCAAGGAAAGAAAATGGGAAATGACAAAAGTGCGAACTGGGGAGACTTGGGTAGGTGCTCTGGCAACACCCCAGTGAGAGGTATCAGCAGCCTGGACTTCAGTGGTGATGCCAAAGGTGGTAAAAATTGGTTGAATCCACAGCTATTTTGCAGGCAGAGCTGATATGCTATGTGGATGAATCATGAGCCCACAGGACAGGCTGGTGGATTGAATGTGTGGTATGAGAGAAAAAAGATGAATTAAAGATGAACTCCAGGGCTTCCCTGGTGGCGCAGTGGTTGAGAGTCCACCTGCCGATGCAAGGGACACGGGTTCATGCCCCGGTCCGGGAAGATCCCACACGCCGCGGAGCGGCTGGGCCCGTGAGCCATGGCTGCTGAGCCTGCGCGTCCGGAGCCTGCGCTCCGCAACGGGAGAGGCCACAACAGTGAGAGGCCCGTGTACCGCAAAAAAAAAAAAAAGATGAACTACAAGATTTGGGGCCCACAAAACTGGTGAATGTTGATGATCTTTACTGTGATAGTGAACAGTGGGAGTGACAGGCTTGGTGGTGGAGAAGGTGGAAATAAAAGCTTTGATTCTGAACAAGCCAATTTTCCCATGTCTATTTGGTACCCGAATGGAGGTTGAATCAGCCACTTGGGAGAGCACAGGCTGGAAAAAGGATCTGGATAATTGTCTGAAAATGGCTATTTCTGCCCATGGAATTCTGAGCAACTCCGCTCACCCAAGGGATTTTCACATCCTTATATGCATAATGGACATAACTATGAACTTTCCCATCCAGACCGCTCTAGGATCCCTCTCTCTCCCTATTTCTCAAGTATATTCCAAGGGACAATTTTGAAATCCAGGTGTTCAATTCTATTAATTAATTAAAAGAGATAAAAATCTGACCTGCAAGCCATTAACAAGCCAGTCAGGAAATCACTGCACATACCCTACATTGTTGAAAATACCCATTTTTCCCAATCATAGAATCTTAGATTTCCCAAATGGGTACCCCTTTAAAAAAAAAAAACACTCAGGCATCCTATAACAGGATTCCTAAGGGACAGCCGGTTTAAACAAGATTGGAAAGAGACAGAAACCCTCCAAGCCCAAGCTTCTGGAGCTTCTGTGTGAACCACATTTACATAAATGCTACTGGGGTGATGATACAGGTTCCGCTGTGAGCTGGAATGTATAAGGGTGGATTGTCAAGTTAGAAAGCAGACACGTGGACAAGCTCTTGAGCTAAAACCAGGACGATTCTGAACTCTCTACGGTAACGATGAAGTCACAGTTGTTCCAGACAGAATCAACTCCTGTCTCACCAGAAATTGGTTTTCTGCTTAACAAAAGCACCACAGTAGGAGGAGCGAAAGCCATCTGCAAAGAAATAAAACCATGGGGCTCCTTGGCTTCAAGAAACTTACAATCTGGTTGGAGAAGCAAGCCCAATACCTAGAGTGAATCAGCCAGGCAAGAAAGGACAAGCAGGACAGCACTGTTGCCAAATGAACACTTTTGTTTTATTTACTGGAAAGATAAACATAGGCAAATCCACGAGTTGAGCTCGAGGTACATCCATGTTAATTTAAAACAAGCTCCCACGCTGGGTAAACAGAGCAGGTACTGAAACTTTCCAGAATATGCACTGATCTTGTCCCTGAAGATGCCAAGAAGAATTCTCTAGTCAAGCAGGACTTAGGGACTCCTCCTGCAGTTTCCAAGCACCCAGAGGAGTCAAGAGCCCACCCTGAAGAAACCGACTCTACATAACCCAGAGCTTCCCTAAACCTCTTTCAGGAGGGAACCCTTTTCCTAGTAACCTTATTAACACTCAGTGACACAAATGTCGGGAAACGCTAGCCCAGAGCTGCCAGAGATTTTTTCGCCCGAGCACAAAGTCACAGCATTTGGAAATGGTCAAAACTGATCTGAAGCTGCCAGCCTGCCCCACACTCCCTGTGTGGACTGATCTTAAACACAGCAAGAAATGATGTTTTTGAAAAGCAGGTATGTTTTCCCAGAAACATAATCCAGGATCATATTCTTAACAAGCTCATACACAGCATCAAGTAAATAATATCTTTCCCCAATAACATGCTGTTAAAAGAAGAGATACTAAGACGTAAACAAACTCTACAATTCTTTGGAGTTAATAAAATTATACTCCAAGACCTCCAAAAATAGCCCTAAATGTACTGCATATATTCAGGGGGGGGCTAATAAAATGTATCTAAAGAGTTACGCTGTATCTAAAATGAATACACATCATTCTGTACAACCATGATAACAGGAGCTGACTTTAAAACCTGCTAACCACATAAGAAGCAATCATTTTTGTTTGCCTGTTTTGAAGGTGAAAGGCCTTAGGAAGGTTGACTTGGATCGGGCTGGTTGGGTCTCTTTTCTGGAGCAACATGGAGTAAGGGCACATCCAGGGAAGCCTGAACTTTTTCTTTTGTTTAATTCCCCAGAGACAATATAATCATTCTGATCATGGGTAAGGCTAACTGTCACACACTGGTGATAGTTATAAAAATTGAGGCCTATCAGGAAGATATTTGTGGTTATGTATCAAGAATTGTTTTGAAATTTTGTTCTCTTTTACCTTTCCTCCTAGTAATCTATCGTAAGGAAAGAGTACAGGATGGGGGTGGCGGTGAGGAGGGAGCACACAAAGATGTCCCTCACAGGATTATTTAGAGTAGCAGAAACAAAAGGAGATACGCTAAAGACTCAACAATACGGCACTGATTAAGTAAATTGGGGTGTGATCATAGCATGGGCTATTATGTGCTTATTAAAAATCCTTAAGAATTTTAACGACATGGAGAAGTGCTTATTCACTACAGCGATTTCTATTTTAAATAAATACAAGGCTGAAAACATTAAGCACTACCATGAGCTCAAGAATGTTAAAAACAGGGCTTCCCTGGTAGCGCAGTGGTTGGGAGTCCACCTGCCGATGCAGGAGACATGGGTTCGTGCCCCGGTCCGGGAAGATCCCAAATGCCGCAGAGCGGCTGGGCCCGTGAGCCATGGCCGCTGAGCCTGCGCGTCCGGAGCCTGTGCTCCGCAACGGGAGAGGCCACAACAGTGAGAGGCCCGTGTACCGCAAAAAAAAAAAAAAAAAAAAAAAAAAAAAAAAAAAAAAAAAAAAAAAAAAAAAAAAAAAAAAAAAAAAAAAAAAAAAAAAAAAAAAAAAAAATAGAATGTTAAAAACAAATATAAATATAATACACTCCGCAGAAAAAGTCTAGAAGGAAATATACCAAATATAGCAAACAATTCGTAACATAATCTCTGAGTGGTAAGATTAGGGGCTCTTTTCCAAAGTGTCCACAATGAGCACAAATTTGATGAATGAGGAAAGCTACACTTAATAATTAATGTCACTTAACTTTAGAGGTAGGATTTTTCAATCAACAAAGAGCGATTCCCATCCTTAAATAGTTTAAGATCAGTCACTGAAGATGTGAGTCACAATGGGGGATAATCTTTAAGAGGAAACTTGGTGATGAGAGAAGGACGCACAAGATGTACCTTCTTATTCTCAAGATGGGTAAGTGGAAGAAGCCTGAGCAGAACTGAACAGCAAAACACAAATCAAGTCTGAGCATTTCAAGGAGAGAGATTTCAGTGCAATACGAAGACAGAACTTTAAGAACCCCTGCTCTACCAAAGGAAATGGTCTGCATCAGGAGATAGACAGATGACCCATCTCTGTGTTCAAAAACAGTATGGCCAACAGAGGACTTCTGAGCAGTGATTAAACAACAGAAGGGACAGCACTGGGTGACATGCCATGTGATTTGAAGGTTGTGAAACGTTCTATGATTCTAATCTGAAGAGAATAGAACTGAGCTTACACAATCCTTCCTGGTAGGATATTTCCATTGCCATGGTGGTCAGCTGCCACACCATGAACCCAAACCTCAAAACTTCAGAACTCCTCGCCGTAGAGTACTTTCTGGAAGGAGACAGGAAGCTTGGACTTATAACCATAGACTGTTATGGACCATCCTGGGATTTACTCCACTTTCTCTCTTTAAAGCACACCTGATCAGATCTACCATGTCTTCCCTGAAGAAAGATAACTTGGTTGCCTGGTTCTCAATGGTAGTTCCTCATAGCTCTCCTTATAAAAATACTAGTATATGGGCAGGGCTCACAGGCTTGCTTTATATCCTTAGACAAAACATACACCCTTAATCGTGGTTCTGCCTGTGAAATGGGAAAGGTCTGACTCAGCCACTGCTAGGAAACACATCCTAAGTATTCTAGAAAGTCTGCTTGAGTCACAGATAAATGGATTAAAAAAAAACACACACACACAAGAGGAAAGTGTATGTGCAGTGGACTGCAGAAAATGCACAGGGAAAGGCTTTTAGGAAGTTGGCACAGGTCACACCCTCATATCACCTAACATTCACCTGCCCCCGGAGCATCTGCCCTGCCCTCCCCTCCCACGATGCGTCAGTCTTCTGCAGTAATCACACCCAGAAACCAAATCCCTAGCCAACCTCACATCCCACTCTCCAGTGAAGCTAGTGGGTCTCCTTGAGCAAGCCCACCCTGTCCAGCTGTGGCTGGGGGCTCCACCTGGTGCTCCCCTGGCAGCACTCTGCACACGGCATTGTGCCCCATTTACCTGTCTCTTTCTCAGACACCTCTGGGGTCGGTGGGGTTAAGAGGATGGCATGCTCTGGGGTAGGCTGCTTTGCTTCACATCCGGACTCCCACAGCTGGGCAAATACTTCACCTCCCTGTTCTGAGTTCTTCCTCTGTAAAGTGGGGATAATTAAATATCTGAAAAGCACCTAGCACAATGCCTGGCATGAAGGAAATGTCCCAGACTTATTTGTTTTTACTGTTACTATCATTCATCACCGACTCCACTTTCTCTCTGCATCTAGAATACTATTTTCCCCACACGGTAAGCGATCACTAAATATTTGCAGGATCACTGAATGTGAGCCAGTGATTGAATCAATGGTGAATACAAGACCAAGAGAGGAAGACCAACTAGAGCTACTTACCTAAATTTTGGGGAAGGAAAGGGAGAATTCTCCATCCTTCCATAAATACATTCTGAATAAATGGAAATCTAATAGATAACCGACATAACTCTTTTTTGTTTTGTTATTTTTGTGGTACGCGGGCCTCTCACTGTTGTGGCCTCTCCCGTTGCGGAGCACTGGCTCCGGACATGCAGGATCAGCGGCCATGGCTGACGGGCCCAGCCACTCCGCAGCACGTGGGATCTTCCCAGACCGGGGCACGAACCCGCGGTCCCCTGCATCAGCAGGCGGAACCACTGCGCCACCAGGGAAGCCCCTCGACGTAACTCTTAAGTTTGGATTGTGAATTAAGTTTGAATTGTTCCCATTTCATATTGCCACACTGCTTTGTGGGGTCAGGAAACCTAGAACCTTAATCTCTCTTAAAAAGACAACTCAGGGAATTCCCTAGCAGTCCAGTGGTTGGGACTCGGCGCTTTCACTACCGTGGCCTGGGTGCAATCCCTGGTCTGGGAGCTGAGATCCTGCAAGCCGTGAGGTGAGGCCAAAAACAAAAGAAAGACAACTCATTCAGCTGTACTTCGATTAAAAAAAGAGAGACATCTCTTGAACTGAGTAGACATTTTTCCAAAGAAGGTACGTGAACTATACCAATAGGTACACAAAAAAACGCTCAACATCACTAACCATCAGGGAAACGCAAATCAAAACGACAAAGAGGGCTTCCCTGGTGGCACAGTGGTTGAGAGTCCGCCTGCCGATGCAGGGGACGCGGGTTCGTGCCCGGATCCGGGAAGATCCCACATGCCGCGGAGCGGCTAGGCCCGTGAGCCATGGCCACTGGGCCTGCGCATCGGAGCCTGTGCTCCGCCAAAAAAAAAAAAAAAAAGAAGGCCAAAGAATTAATCACCTCACAGCTGTTAGAATGGCTGTCATCAAACGACAAGAGATAACAAGTGCTGAAGAGGACATGGAGAAAAAGGAATGTTACGCACTGTTAGTGGGAATGTAAACTGATGCAGCCGTTATGGAAAACAGCATGGAGGCTCCTCAAAAAACTTAAAAATGGAACTACCATATGATCCAGCAAACCTACTTCTGGGTATATATACAAAAGAAACAAAAACAGGATCTCAAAGAGATATCTGCACTCCCATGTTCACTGCAGCATTATTCACAATAGCCAAGATGTGGAAACAAGCTAACTGACCATCAACAGATAAACAGATAAAGAAAATGTGTTAAATGTACAGAGTGGAATATCATTCAGCCATGAGAAAGAAGGAAATTCTGCCGTTTGTGACAACATGGATAGACCCTGAAGGCATTATGCTAAGTGAAATAAGTCAGACAGAGAAAGACAAACACTGCATGGTATCACTTATAAGTGGAATCTTAAAAAGCCGAACTCACAGAAACAGAGAGAGTCCAGTGGTGGCTACCAGGGACCCAGGGGTGGGGGAAATGGGGAGATGTTGGTCAGAAAGTACAAACTTCCAGTTATGAAATGAAGTAAGCTCTGGGAACCTAATGTACAGCCTGAGGATTATAATTAACAATACTGCACCATATACTTGAAAGCTGCTAAGAGAGTAGATCTTTAATATTCTCACCACAAAAAAAGAAATGGAAATTATGTAATGGGATGGGGCTTTAGCTATGCCGTGGCGGTAGTTATTTTATAAAATATACGTGTATCAAATCAACATGCTGTACACCTTAAATTTACACAATGTCATATGTCAGTGATATCTCAATAGAGTTGGAATAAACAAAATAAAAATTAAATTATTTCTCCCTCACTGACAACACTGAATCTATCAGCAGTTCTAGATGGTCCCTCCAAATATGTCCACTTCACCTTCCCCACTACCAGCAGCTTGGCACAAGTCAAAAACCCCCGATGGTTTCCCACAGTGGTTAGGCTCAAGCACCAAATCCTCACCATACCCTACACCCAGGCCACTGTCCCTGTGCTTCCATGACCAGCAGCCATCATAGCTAAGCTCTCTTCTCTTCAGGACCTTCATACATATTTTTCCTTCTGCCTGGAATGTACTCCCACCTCCCACCCCTTCACCTGGCCAACTCCAACTGATCCTTCAAATCTCATTTTAAATGCCATTTCCTCAGGGGACAGTCCCGGCCCGTAATCCTCAGCAGCTTCTCAGTGAACATCCCATCTCCTTGATCATACACCCTCACGGGCCCTGTACCACTCACGGCACCTGGCACAGAGAGAGCCTCCCGCACAGGTAGGGGCTGCGACAGTTTTGCTGGACCTCAGCGTCTAGGACAGAGCCTCCTATCACATACTAACTGCCACCAAGCATCTGGCAGTACAGGACAGAATACAACCCAAGTCAAATAACACACCGAAACATCCGCTTGTACTTAATAACCAAGAGGATGCTCTCAAAGCAATTTTTTGTTATTACCTGCAAGTCTGCTCCCCCGCACCCCGCCCCCAAATTCTTCAGAAACAACAGTGAAAGATTCAGCATGCCCTCTGAGCTTGAAAACGCTCAACTCAAACAGCAGACAACACCCTGTCTGAAGTCCTACCATCGTACACTTTCGTAAGAGCTTTCCCGCTCTCTTTCAGCATTTAAGCAATAACATCAACCCCAAAAAAGAGAGTTACACGCTCCAGTCTGGCGGGCTTTGCTCCTCAGGATTCAGACAGCTTTCTCATCACACACCTGCATGCTCATTACACAACAAAACACACAAGACCCAGAACCGCTAGAAATCCACCCCAAGGTAAAACTCCACACCACCTTCAAGAGGAAACCCCCAAGACACAACGGTAGGAACTTTTGAAGCCTTTTGTCATTTTATAAGATACATACTATACCAGAATACCACGATTTTTGGTACAGAATCTTTTTTTGCTGGGTACAAAGGAAGTTAAATGAAAGTCTTTGCGTAGCAAAGACACCGGGGGTGGTGTCCAGGGAGGGGCTCCTCACAAGGGCCCTGGAGGTGGGTTAGCCAAGACTCAGACACCACGACGTAGCACAGCCCAGCTGCTTGGCACTCATTTTGGAAGAGGGAAAAAAAAAAAAAAGAAGCAAAGAATTTAAAATATAAATTTAAAAAACCAGAGAAAGAAACATGAGCGAGTTCTATGAATTAGGGTACAAACTCGGGAGGCTGAAGAGAAGAGAGAATACTGGCACTTGTGACTTTCGAAAGTCCATGAATTTCTGGGGGAATCGGGGGAAAAGGGAAATCCAAGAAGAGGGAGAGAGAGACAAATCTGTGGTATAAATTCCTATTTATTGGCTAGCCAAAACAAAAAAAAATTTTAAATCATCGTCTGTGGGGAATAATTTCTACTCTCTTTTGAGCACAGATTAGGAACCACTGGATTATAATAAACAAGATGCTGTATCAGTTACAGGAACTAAACTTTGTGGGCCTAGCTTCTTAATATAAATATTATTTGATCGATTGAACTCCACTTGTTAAGAACATTTAATCTACACATTCATATATTTACAATGTGGTAACACACATACCACATGAGAAAAAAAATCCAATCAGATTAAAATATGCCAACAAGATGCTTTAAATTTCCACCTGAAAATTCTACCCCCATGGGTACCAGGGAAAGTTATTTTCTTAGCAACCTGTGATAACTATAGTCTCTATAATGGTTAGTAACAAACACTGGACACTTCTCTAGTTTCAAAATAAAACATTAGAAATAATTATGAAACAGCCTGGCCCAGAAATTACAATAAATCCAAATTTCAGAGAAACTAGGAAGCAATCCTCAGGCAATTATTTTGAAACAGGTCTGATGAAACACTGTGATGTGACAACATTTTATTCAAAATAATAAAAAAAAAAAAAAACAGTGAGGAAGAGCCCAGTGTCTCGAGAAAAGTTAGCCATTCATCAGAGAATGAGAAGGAGAACCAGAGTCTTTTGGCCAACGTTGAGCTATGTAGAGACCCGAATGGTACATCAGCCACAATCCAGAATGCCCCCTGTATACATACAGATACACTGTACCTGCCAAGCTGGTCTGGGTCGACACATTGCCCTACGTCCAGTGAAAAGGTATCATGAATTTATACTCCCAAGGTATACAACTCCTCAATCCCCCAAAACTATACGTGACCCCGAGGTCAGCAACCTCCAGACTTTCTTCCCCTGCTATGTTCCCATTCTCCCTCTTCCCACTCCCTGCCCACCTCCACACCCACTCCTCAGCCCTGGTGTCAGGTGAAGACTGCAGAAATGTACAATTACAGGGCTGACTCATATAACCAAAGACTCCATTCAGTTGCCACAAGCATTAAGTATTTCACGAATTCAGTTTCCTTTTTGTCCAAGTTCATGGCTTCCCTCTCCAGCTCCCGGAGTCCACCCTCCACCACCACCCCATAACCTCTGTGCAGTGCCACTCCCCAGGTTCCCAGGAGCAGAGCAGAACGCACAGAAGATGGGATTACAGCTGCCCGCTGTGGCTCCTTTGGACAAGGGTCTCCATCAGAACGTTGGTGTAGGCTCCACAGTGGTTGCTATGGTCAGCAGGCCTCCCCATCGACAGCAGAGGAAAAGGGAACCCAAGTCCCTTCACTATGCCCACTGCCAAAATCCACATCAGCTCTGGAAATATGTTTCACCAACTCCCTGATCGGCAATTTATACACGAGAAAACAAAGCGCTTAAAGGCCTAAGTTGCGGCAACTGCCCTCATGGGATCTGAGGGGCTGGGGGGGGGATGAGGGAGGTAGGGCAGTCATCCACCTCTCTCCAGATGGACAAACCCCATTCCTGCGGGGGGGGGGGGGGGGGGGAGATTGGGAAGGGGTAACACTTGCCAGCCTAGAGGTGGCTCACCTCCAGGCCACACCCAAGAGGGGCTGCAGCCGCTCGGAACCACTTCTAAGAATTGCATCTTCTCCCCAGACTCAAGAGAGAAAGAGCCTCCAAGAGATTTTAAAGATAGTGTCCCTTCCCTGTGCCTCCAAAAAAAAGAAAAACAAAAACAAAAAAAAACCCACGTGGGCGAGTCTTGCCCAGCATTTCCAAAAGCGGAAAAATAAATTTCAAACCTAGACCCCCATTGGGAAATTCAGGGAGGCAGGAAAAGTGAAACAGACCGGCTTCCTTATTGTCCCCTCAAAGACTTGTAAACCAATCTTTGTGTATTGTTAAATTTTTTTTTACATGGCATTCATCTTTCTGGGAGAAACCTGCATGAGAACCCCAAGTCAACAACTGCTTTACGCCTATGACACTGTCCCTAATAATGAGCCAATTTAGAGTAAGCAAAACAGAACCAGCCACGGAAAGTTACTTTCAACTCCCTTAGGAGGACACAGTAAAAGAGAGCAGAGAACTGGGCCCAGTTCCCGTTTTCTGGCCGCTAACTCAGCGTGTGACATTGGGCAATTCACTTAAGGCATCTCTGGACCCGTTTCCTTTTCTGAGAGCAGGTAGGGCCTAGCTGATCTAAGGTTACTTTCCAGCCCTGATATCTCAGCATTTTAAGAGCATGTGTAATTATGAGCATCTGTTTTATTGTGGGGTTGAAGGAAGGAAGAAGCTTCTGGAAAATGTCAACCTTCTTTCTACATGCCTCATTTATAATATAAGAATTCGTAAGACCTTTTCACAAATGATGACTCCAAGAAGTGTTTTCATGGAAATAAATTATTTTGTGATATATACACACATACATATATATTTAATATTCATATAACAGAGGCAAAATTCATTAAATAATACATACTCAACTATAGCAAGCTACAAAATAAGGAGGCAGTTAGCCTGAAACTTGACACAATGTATCTTAAGATTTTTCTACTTAAGAAAATTATTTTCCCATTTTTAGAAAGTAAAAGTAACATAAAGGCAAAATACATTAATGGATAACATTTTGTGATACTTAAATGAAAAACACATGAATTGTTTTGTGCTTTGCATAATTCTACCTGTCACGGATTCATTATAAAAATGTCTTCCATTAATTATTTCAAAAGTATGAAGTCCAACTCATGATATAAATATACAGAAGAGAATATTCTAGTAAGGCTGAGCTATCTTCTCAAGAGGTTAATTTATAAATTCCACTTTCAGAGCCTACAGAATCCTAAGAAAGTGCATTAGAAATATATGTAGACACACACTTTATGTTGTTGTCTCTTAGTAGTACAAACAAATGTTTTCTGTATTAAACCCACACGCTTTCAAAGCCATGGATGTACAAATTTAAGCCTTTCCAACCAAGTTCATTTGTACTCTACGTTTACAATCAATCAGCCCAGATGAAAATTTTCTGATGTCAGTCTAGATTGTTCCTTTCCAATAATTAGGATAAATTGGTGAGTGTTTTGCTTGGGCCGGTGGGGGGCAGTGCAGGGGGTAAGACTGGAACGTCTCAAATCCAGGCTTTCCCTCTCGAGTTGCCTGATTCTCTGCTCTGCAACTCACCTCCCGCAAATGACTTTCTCAGGAAGGATTTGGGCTATTATATTTTTTTAATTGCTTTAATACCATTTCCAGTCTTCCCCACACCACGGTGATTGTGCCCTATTAACTGGAATCCACAAAGCTAGATTCTAACCCAATACTAGGAGAAAAGGGTGGTGGGAACATTTCCAGGTAGATCCCAATCATTAAGGTCCAACAGCAGAAAACAAGTAGCTTCTAGATATAAACCATATCCAAGAATATGCCCCAAAAAACTATTTTTAAACAAAGAAAAACTGATAAACAAGGCCTGTTATCAACAAAAGAGCATTTTACCTCCCCGCAATGAAGGGAGCAAATGCCTCCGTAAGGTCACTTACAACAATGTGTGCCGGCGACGGAGAACGGGCATCCTTGAGGGCTTGTCTGCTCTGGAGGGTCCCCGCCTGGACATCAAGCAGTGGCCATTTCATCTGGAGATACTAGAGGGAGCAAACAAAAAGAACACGGAAAATGAATTTAGAAAAGAAATGCAAAACAGCTACCATGACACATGGATCAGAAACTGCAAAACTTAGAAGCGTGCAGATAAGGACACCAAAAAAATGAAAGCATGCAAATGACAGCGACGTCAATGACAACAGAAAAGTCATGCAACACCGACAGGTTCTTCCTCAGAATTCATGTTCAACAGGTACCAGCATAGAACATCAATATTATTAGCAATGAGTTTTGTCTTTACATTCAAACTACAGGGTGGCCTCAGATAAAATGATGCCATTAATACTGCTCATGTGCAGAAGAGCAGCAGGGAGGGAGGAGAGAGAAGAAAGAGACAGGACACATCTCTTCGAAGGAAGAAAGCAAATGGAGCCGCAAGCCAGAGGTGCCCTGGGAGACCATCACTTCCGAATCTGCTCTTTCAACAACTTCATTTCTAAAATGCCATCATGCTTCACTTTCAAGACAGCTGAGTATATACGTGTAGCTGTCCTCTACTAGAAGCTACCTGAGTTAAGGTGAGGATGGAATTCCTCGTCCAACCCCAAAACTTATAAAACAAAAACATTTCTCTGTTAAGAGGTGCACAGACAGGGCACCATGCGATTTCTACACTCATCTCAAAAGGCCAAAGAAATTCTTAACACACAGGTTTACCACAGAGAGAAAAATAAAGGTATGTGCCAAATGGGCCCTTCTCTACCCTTCTCCGAGACAGAAAATGAACACGTGGCACAAGAGCAAGAGAGCTACTTCTGTCCAAAGTGATACCTCAGCTTTCAGAGAACAATCAATTGAGCCAGCTGCCCATCGTGCAGATCGGGAAAACTGAGGGAAGGCGGCCTGCCCAGGCACAGAGATATTTGGCACGTGTATAAGCAACTCCCAGATTTTTGACTTTTGTTGGTGACATTACACCAGTTTCATTTCACAACCAAACAAAACTTAGACACGATGCTAAGATTTGAACGAGGACATCAACACGAGCCTTTGTGCCTCCAAAGGCCAACTGATGAAGGCGCCATCTTGATCGTTCCAGCAGCTAGTTTTATATTACTAATTCTACAGAAAACTTACTTGAAGAACACGGATTAAAGCTTGCCTCATGCACAGCCTTCTTGTGAAGCATGATGGAAAGACAAAGATGTGCTCCTTCAGAGAACCTAGGCACAAGTGAGGGGGCCAACTCACCACAGGTAAGTCAAGACAGAATGTGATGAAGCTCTGACAGAGACTCAGGGAACGTGCCCAGGGAAGGCCTGGAGAGAAAGAGGCATTTCTGAGAAAAGACACTGAGGAAGGCGGCACAGAGTAGGTCTCGTCAAGTCAGAAGGATTCAGACAGAAAAAAAAAGGATGGCAAAGGGCAGTCCAGAAAGAAAAAAGGGTTTGCTCCACCCCCAAATGAAATGAAGAGCTAAAACCATCCACAAGCTTTTTTCCACGGGTTCCTCCAAGACACGACTGTTCCGGCAAATTAAAACCAAACTCGGTGATACCTAAAGCTGGAAGACCTGACCCACGAGCTGCCTGCCAAACTGCACGGTTGTTTTCCCAACCTAGATCTAGACGGGGTTGGAACGACTTCTGCCACTTCAGAACTTTTACCTAGAAGCCTCCTGTGGTGAAGAAACCTGGTTACGAGTTCTGGTAACTTACCACAAGACCTTCCAATTTCTCATCTCTAAAGTGAAGGAGTTGTCCTAGCTGTGAAGGGGATGGGTGAGGGGCACCAAGGGACTTGTAGGATTCTGGGACCCCAGACAGGAAATGTCAGCAGGCACCCCCCAGTGACCCTTTTAATCAAACCATTTCCAAATATTTGTCCGGAAGCAACATCATCCCAAATTAAGAGACACTGAAGTAAATGTTTCCATGGTCTCCCTCAGCCCTATAACCCGAGTCAGTGGGCTATGGGAGTCTAGTCTGCCCTATCTCACCCTTACGTCTTCCCATTCTCACTCGCCATGTAAATATATGGGCCTCACTGGTCAAAACCACTCAATAGGGTCATTTCCTTTAGGCCAACCAAAATGGACACCCGCCAACACTCACCTCTTCGTCACAAGAAAACCTGTGAAGAAACATGCCAAGCTGAGTCGCCACACACCTACAGCTCCCTCTGCCCTCAGTGGTGAGGGTTAGATTCGTGGGCAAGTTTTCATCTTTGGCCATCTGCAAAACTGATTTGATTTGTCTCCAAATACCAGCTCCCCAGGATGAGGAGATTTAGACTTTGTTGAAGGTGACAGGCCTGCCCTGAGGACCCCACCCTAAAATGATCATACCCATAATGCAATATTAATGCGGAGACTTATAATTCTTACTTTACATAAAAGCTTCATTGTGTGCCATAGCCAATCTCCACAGGCTACCTGCACCACATATTTTTACGAGCCTACATTTCAGCACTCGGAGCCTACAATACACATAATTTTCAATTATGTTAGGGCAGCCCAGGATCACTGCCTATATAACATTACTGGTTGGAGGAAATGAGACTCGGCCCTGCTGCCCAGAGAGAGCTAACCAAATCCAGATGGTGGGGAAGACGGCCCCCGCCCGGCCGACTCGCAGCAACCCCGCAGTGACAGCCTCAACCTCTCTGTCCCACTGCAACTCGATCCCACAGAACCGCTGGGTCCCCGTAAATCTGTGCCCGTCCGTTGGGCCTTGACTGGCACTCAAGCTGATGAGGTTCCTTTTAGGGAAAGAAGTATTAGGCCAGGATTTTTTAAAGGAAGTTATTAACCTCCTGCAAAAGTGATGGGTTTCCCAGGTTCCTTCAGCTTCTACAATTGGTCCTTATTAATAGGGAAAATAAATAAATAAAGGGAAGAAAAAGGAAATTAGGTACTATTATAGCCCAGAGGAAAATCTTTTCCTTCCTGGAGACATTTAGCAGCAGGAAATTCTCTTCTGTTGGGTCCTAAAGGAAGACCTGAAGGAGGGGTCACCTCGGATTTATGAAAGGGCTGGATCGCCACGCCACATTTTCCCAACAGTTCAACTTCAGTTTTATATCCTTTTGGGGAAGGGAAAAAAAAAAGTTCCCACCATCCCACTATAAAAGCAACACCGGGCTCCAGGCTCCCTTCCTTTTAGGCTGCTCAACGTGGAAATTATGAATTGCCTACAAAAATATTAAACTTTTCAACAAACTGCAATCAAATGGGGCTGTGGGAATTCCTGCATTGAAAACTGTTGAAATGGAGTCTACTTAACTTTCATTTGTAAAAATAAATAAATAAGTAAATAGGGTCATCTTGGCTTAAGCATTTCATCCTTTGTTTTATAATAATGTTCTGATCAAGGACCACTAGGGTTCCCCCCGCCCCAGTCATATTTTATGACATATCTCAGGAAGCTTAAGTTAAGCTTTGGACCTGTGGGCAAAGTCTTCAATATATATACCACCAATGGCCTGAAAGGAATCGAGGTGGTTTAAAGTCCTGTTGAATTGTCAGCAAAAAAGAAGAAGGTATGTAGCCCTCATTTCTCCCACTCCACCTTCCCCAATAAGAAAGGAAAAGGAAAGGCAAATGGGGAGGGTCTTCCGAGTCAGAAGCCCCCTCCAAGATCTATGTTCCTGCTGATCGGCAGGTACTCAAGTGGGCCTGACAGGACCTGCTCCCCCAAAGGCATCCCCATCTCCATGAGTCCCATTTCCGGGACAAGGATGGCGAGGAGGGGCTGCTGGGAGGTCTTCATACAAATGTATCATCTAAACACACAGGACAACTCAAAGAACAACAACGATGATGCTAATGAAGGTGCCGGGAAACCCCCACATCCTTGATACAACACCAAGGCAGCTTCCCAGTACTTGCTTTCATTCACTCCCTTCCATAGATGGACGGGCCCATGGAGACCACCCTCTTATTTGTTCAGAGCAGGGTTGCCAAACTTTTTTTGTAAAGAGCCTGATAGTAAATAATCTTAACCTTTGTAGCCCACACCATCTCTGTCCCAACTACTCAACTCCGCTGTTCTAACACAAAAGCCACCACAGGCAATACACGTATACATCATGTCATGGCTGTGTTCCAAAAACTTTATTTACAGAGGCAGATATGTGAACATCCTATGATTTTCCTGGGTCAGGAAATAGGCATTCCCCTCTTGATTTTTTTAACCATTTAAAAATAATGAAGGGGCTTCCCTGGTGGCGCAGTGGTTGGGAGTCCACCTGCCAATGCGGGTGACGCGGGTTCGAGCCCTGGTCCGGGAAGATCCCACATGCCGTGGAGCAACTAAGCCCGTGCACCACAACTACTGAGCCTGTGCTCTAGAGCCCGCGAGCCGCAACTACTGAGCCGCGTGCCACAAGTACTGAAGCCCGCGTGCCTAGAGCCCACGCTCCGCGACAAGAGAAGCCACCGAAGTGAGAAGCCTGCGTGCTGCAGTGAAGAGCAGTCCCTACTTGCCGCAGCTGGAGGGGGCCCGTGCGCAGCGGTGAAGACCCAGTGCAGCCAAAAATAAATAAATAAATTTATAAAATAATAACAGTGAAAACCATTCTCAGCTCACAGGCTGTACAAAAACTGGTGGCAGGCGGGACAGCTTTGACCCATGGGCCACAATTTGCCATCCCTGGCTTAGGGACTGAATGTGTAGATACCTGAATCATGTCAGACATAACCCATTCCTTCACTGGGTCTTAAATCCAGACAGCCACATACCATCACATAGAAAAGCATGTTCACTGGCCCAAAAGCAACCTTTTGAATGGAACTGTCATTGGCAGACTCAAGTCTGAGGGCAAAAGCCTGGAAAAGAATCTGAGCTCTCTTGGCCGTGACTCCCACTCACAAGGTCTAACCACTAGACCGCTATCTCAATGGAAATAACCATCCCTTCTTCCAAAATGGAAGTTTGAAAATCCCTGAGCAATTCTAACTGGAAAAGGTTCATGTGTCCAAAAGTTCTCATCCACTTCCCGGGAGACACTAGCAACGCATCACATGTCAGGGAGTCACCACAGAAAAGCATCAGGCAAGGGGCTTCCCTGGTGGGGCAATGGTTAAAAATCCACCTGCCAATGCAGGGGACACAGGTTCGAGCCCTGGCCCGGGAAGAGCCCACATGCAGCAGAGCAACTAAGCCCGTGCACCACAACTACTGAGCCTGCGCGCCACAGCTACTGAAGCCTGTGCGCCTACAGCCAATGCTCCGCAACAAGAGAAGCCACCGCAATGAGAAGCCCGTGCACCACAACGAAGAGTAGCCCCAGCTCGCAGCAACTAGAGAAAGCCCGCACACAGCAGTGAAGATCAAACGCACCACAAAAATAAAAATAAATAAAATAAATAAATTAATTTTAAAAAAAGAAGAGCATCAGGCAGAAATTCCACAGGTCAGGGGTGACGTGCCCCGGATGCTTTGGGATCAACTTTCTAGGTTCAGAAGCTCCTCTCTTGCAGAACTCCTTCACACATCACATCGCTGAAATTAAGCCCACACTGTGCCAACCCTGTTTGCCACCAAGAGATGGCATTAGCCCCCGGCTTGGGCAAAATGCAGGGTTCAGGGTGGGAAAAGGGGCACCGTGGGGCCTGAACAGACTGTTCAATGGAGATGAAATCAGTCTCTTCTGGAAAACAGCCCCATAGAAAGCCTATCACCCAGAAAAGGGCTGATTTTTAAATTTGGAAGGCCTTGCTCCCCTTCCCAGCCTGATATGCATTCTTTACCTAAATACAAAAATGCCTACAACAAAACATCCTCTTCAATCCAAGCTATTTCTCAGTAGGGGTGCTTTTTCCTAGGAAAATCCATTTTACAAGAATTCAAATTAATTGGAAACCATCCTCATGGTAGATTTGGACCGCAAGGGCTTCCTAACTCACTAGTGCCAGAAAGCTGAACAAGTTGTGTTTCTTATAAAATGGAAAGTAAATACTCTGCCTAAACAGCCCACACTGAGAGTACTGCTAGCCACGGCCTATCACGTCCAAATTCATTCATCCTTCCTCCCTTGCAATGTAACTTGCTCCCACCTTCCCCCCAGGCAGGCTCATCATGGAGCAGGCCAACTCTACTACAAAACTTTACACTGGGGGCTTCCCTGGTGGCGCAGTGGTTGAGAGTCCACCTGCCGAGGCAGGGGACGCGGGTTCGTGCCCCGGTCCGGGAAGATCCCACATGCCGCGGAGCGGCTGGGCCCGTGAGCCATGGCCGCTGAGCCTGCGCGTCTGGAGCCTGTGCTCCGCAACGGGAGAGGCCACAACGGTGAGAGGCCCGCGTACAGCAAAAAAAAAAAGAAGGGGTAAAACCATGCTTAAGTTCACATCACTGAACCTGACAAAAAAAAAGGCTACCGGAAGCCCCTCATCCTAAGAGGAAAATAGGAAAACTTAGTGAGACAACAGGAAGCCAAATATTAACACTGATGGCACATACACACTTCTTCAGGAGCTCATATTTATGAGGCTCACCCCTAATACACATCTACACACTTAGGTCTGTTAAAGAACAGGCTTGGCTGTCACTTTCTAAACCTTTTTCATTTCTCAGAACTGGAAGATGGAAAATCCAGCCCATCTTCTATCAATAAATAATTTGCCCTGGAGATCAGGGACCTCCAATTTAGCCAGCATGGTTGAAACATAAGAAGCTGTGATTAATTTAATACTCTAAAACATATAGGTACCAACAGGTTTCATACCCAATAGCAGAAACTCCATGAAACCATTTCAGAAGGCTCCAGGATCCTGCAGGATCATCAGGGGCCGCCATTATAAAACTCGTTTGATCAATTTTCCTACAGATGCAGAGGGTATAGGAGATTAGGCTGCTTTGTCCTAGGTTAAAACATAGTCCAGTAATTTCTTCTTTTGAAAATCCACTGAGAACCTAAGATAGAGGTTCTGTTTAAAGAGGCATCATTTGCCTATGAAGCATGACTGCACAGAAGAAGAAAATTCAGGAACATGTGGTTTCTGCTGCTTGGGATTTAGCATAAGTGAGTATATACTCTAGTTACCTAGGAAAAGAAAACCAAAGACCTCAGAAGGCTGAACTTGGAGAAGGAAAAAGCTACAGAAAAAGTTCAGTAAGATGTTAAGATTGATTCTCTCTCTCCTCCCCCCCACCTCCCTCAATGAAACCAACATAATAGGAACTTTGAAACGTTCCCCTTAGAGTCACTACCCAATTTCTCAACATAAAAAGAATACGGGGAAAGGGGCAAGGGGGCAGGGAGGGAAGGGGCAATCAAGGCATCTGTGCAAAACAACAATTTAATAGCTTTTTTATCCCCTATCTCTGTGGGTTGGTTGTTGTAAGATTTTTTTTTTAATGGAAGTATAGTTGTTTTACAATGTTGTGTTAGTTTCGGGTGTACAGCAAAGTGATTCAGTTCTTTCTCAGGTTCTTTTCCATTATAGGTTATTACAAGAGATTGAATATAGTTCCCTGGGCCATACAGTAGGTCTTTGTTGTTTATTTGTTTTATACATAGTAATGCGTATCTGTTCCTCCCAAACTCCTAATTTATCCCTTGCCCTCATTTCCCCTTCGATAACCATAAGCTTGTTTTCTGTGTCTGTGAGTCTATTTCTGTTTGGTAAATAAGTTCACTTGTATCATTTTTTTTTAGATCCCACATAGAAGTGACGTCATGCGCTATGTGTCTTTTCTCTGTCTGACTCACTTCGCTTAGTGCGATCATCTCTAGGTTTGTAAGATTTTTAAATGAAATCCATACAGTTAACCTTTTTGCTCTTAATCATAATAACTAAAGGGTCCTAATAGTATCACTTCACATTCATAGAGTATTTACAGTTCCTAACCACATCCACAACAAGCCTACGAAGTAAACAGTCAGGCAGGTACAACCAACATTTGACAAGGAGGGCACTAGGGCCAGCACGGCAGCCCCAGCCTGCCGGAGGTCCCCGGGTCAGCTGGCAGCCCCGCGGTGCACAGGGCTCCAGGTCATCAGCAGGTTTCGACTTCATGACGTAATTTACAACTCCCCTCCACTTTCCTTGGGTTTCTTATCAACTAACCGTGAGGCATCCTCACCTGAACTCTAACCAGGGATCAGTGTCTCAAAGGGCACGGCTAAGGGAACGCCTCAGAGTGTCCCCAAAGGGATCCTTTTCCATAATCTACCATCTCTCTTCTCCCCCTCACAGGTCACTGGGCAAACATTCAACTATTTTCCTCCAAGGCCACCAGAAAATTATTTCTACCGGAGCTCCCGAGGACAGTAAGGTAGTAAGGGAGAAACAAAGCAAAACAAGCAAATAACAAACAAAGAAATGAACAAAATCCAATAACCAAAACTTGGGACTCACTGTTTTCTTTACCTCGCCAACTATTCAACAACACCCAGGTCCCTGAGATAGTTCTGCATTCACCAGGTCAGTGGTTTTGCAGGAAGGTTATGGGATAGCAGCTCATGGAAGCACAAGCTGTAAAGTTTGTCACTTGGCCCTTCCTCTCAAACCCAGATGGGGCCCCTCTGACTGCGGCAAGGCCTTCCTTCCACTCTCCAGATAAAGTCAACCTGAAAATCATGACTGACTGTGTGATCCTGGGAGTAGCACATTGGGAGAAAGAGTCTGGAAACCTACTTTCCAGACCCAGCTCTGCTGCTAGCTGGGTAATCACTTCGATTTCACTTCTTCACTGGGCAACCTCTTCCCCACTCTGGGCCTAAGTCTATCGTAGGAAATTGGCAACATGACCTCAAAAACCCCCTCTGCTCTAACACATGAATTCCTGCAGCATTTACAAAGCATATGCTCAGTGTCCAGTGTGGACTACATATTCTGAGGCCTAGAAAAGTCATCTAAGACCCAGCCAATACGACAGTAAGCTAGTGAGTGGTACAAGGACTAACACAAGAAAGTTAAGAGAAACATCATGAAAAAAGATTTAGCTCCTGACCGTGACATGGTCCCAGGCTCCCAAACCACACGGGTTTGTTTAGAGAGACTTCTCTCCTGACCCACTGCACACCTGCTTAATCAAACTATCTGGGACGGGGCCCAGGGGTCTGTATTGTCTTTTTCCCAACTTGCCAGGTGACTCTGATGATCAGTCATTATTAGCATAAATGATCAGTGCTGGGGCAGCATCAATAAAGAGTCCCTCGAGTATATGCAGATCCCACCTTCCTTTCTCAAAGGCTCTTTCAAACCTCTAAACTGATTGTCATATCCTTTTTAAGTGGTCAATGCAGATAATCTCCAAACCCAGTTTAAAAGAGGAGAAAGTGAGGCAGATAGAAATTAAGTGACTTAGCCATGCAGTTACTAAGGATTCTGAACCAGAATGTAGAGCTTTGGTATTTTCAGGCCAGAATTGAGTGGAACGGGCAATGGGTGTCCCCCAGAAGAGGGCAGAGAAGATGCACAGGAGGGGAAAGTGTGCAGCCACCACCCCTACACAGAGAGCCAGGAGGAAACCAACCTTAGAGACAGGGTGTCCCCGGCGTGACCAAAAAAGCACCCCCCACTCGCCATCTCACACTCTTCAGGCAGCTTCAAGATTGAGTTCCCCACAGAAAGGCTGTGGATTCCAAGAAACGTCAGCCCTGCTGTAAGCACCCAAGTCTCTGAGCCATGTCTAGGTGGACATGAAGCCGATAGAAGAAAGGGCAGGAGGAGCCCTGGTCCCCCCGTCTTGCTCAAGCAGGTCGCCTGGTCCCCAGCCTCCAGGCAGGGCAGCCCCAGCTCGTTCCCCACGGCCCCCCAGACGGTGGCTGACAAACAATGAAGGCTCACATGCCAATGTAGGGACTTCACATTAAGAGACAAACCAGAGACAACCCAACTTGAGGCAGAGAAACACAATCTTCTTATTTTCAAGTCAAACTTGCGGTCACCACATTTTTTCTTACTGCTTCTTATAAAAAGGCCCAGTATGGTCCAGTTAATTGGAATGTCTTGGTTACCACCTGCTGCCCTATAAGCATGCTGAGGTGGATGCACACACCTCAAGACCAGGAGAAGAAGTTGGAATTCGGGGAGCGGCTCAGGGTCCAAGTGTGGGCATCAAGGGAGCTCAGAATATGGAGCACATTGAGGTACGGGCACACCAAGTCTCAGCGGATGGATGGATAAACAAGATATGGTGTAGCCATGCAATGGAATATTACTTGGCAATAAAAACGAATGAATACTGCAACGTGGATGAGCCTTGAAGATATGCTAACTTAAAGAAGGCAGACAAAAAAGGTCACATATGGTATGATTCCTTCTCTATGAAATATCCAGAATAGGCAAACCCATAGGGACAGAGAGCAAATTAGCGATTGGCAGGCAGTAGAGGGATGGAGGATTAGGGGGTGACCACTAGTGGGTACAGAGTTTCTTTTTGGGGTGATGAGAATGTCCTGGAAATAGTGATGATGTCTGCACAGCCTTATGAATATACTAAAAACCCACTGAATTGTATACTTTAAATGAGTAAGTTTTGCGGTATGTGAATTAGATCTGTTTTGTTTTTTTGGTTTTTTTTGCGGTATGCGGGCCTCTCACTGCTGTGGCCTCTCCCGTTGCGGAGCACAGGCTCCGGCCGCGCAGGCTCAGCGGCCATGGCTCACGGGCCCAGCCGCTCCGCGGCATGTGGGATCCTCCCGGACCGGGGCACGAACCCGCGTCCCCTGTATCGGCAGGTGGACTCTCAACCACTGCGCCACCAGGGAAGCCCAGATCTGTTTTTTAAATGAATTACAAAAAAAAAAAAGTCACTTGATGGTTTTCACACTCATTTCAGAGACAAGTGGGGTAGGAGAGAACAGACACGTATACACAGACCCCACCCATAATGCCTAAGGAGGAAGCAAAAAACAGGTGAACCTCTTCTTTTCCTAAAAAAGCAAACCCTCCAAAGTTTCTTGGGAAACAACTTCCAAATGTGATTTTGGCTGGCGTTGGATCGTGGGGAAGGAATGTTACCATGGCAGGTGAACAAGACTCCGTGAGAACCGTAAAGAGCATGGGATACCCTGGATTAGAAGCGCCAGTGAAGAGCATGGGACTGAGGAACAGAAGTGTGTGCCGTTTCAAGGCCCGTGGCTAAAAACAAATAGAGCAGAGCAGATGAGTCAACAGAACCACAGGGAGTTCAGAGACCTGAACGCTACAGTCCATCCTCCACTGTCCTGTGACCTCGGGCAGGTCAGGGTGGCTCTGCACCTCAGTTTCTCCATCCAAAAAATGGGCATGGAATTGCTTGTCTAAAATCTCCTGACCGACCTCTCCACCATCCTTCCGAACTCAAAGGATAAATGCTGTAAATTAAGTAAGGGAAAAGAATTACCTAAGATTCAAGAGACTTAAGATTTGCTATTTTTTCCTCCAACTGCACCGAGGATTTAAAAGCCAGAAGAGTTACAGGTCTACCGGGTAAACTGTTAGAGACGTAGCCAATCAGATGACCTTTGAGAGGTACGAAGCCAGAGAGTAACAGCGTCCTGACAACCCGGAAGGGTTATTTGAAACGCATGCATGATCCGATCTCAGCAGATATTAAAATCAAGAACGCTAAGAAATTCCTTCCTTTCTCCACGGCCGGGAGCTCTCGAGACTTGTATTTTTCTGATATGGGGTCTCCTCCCTATTCGGTATTTCTTCCCCCCATTCCACGACAACGAGAGACAGCGGCAGTCTTGGCAACCAACAAGCAACCAATGAACGTGCTTTAGTCGAGTTCACGTAGGAACCAAATGCAAGACAGACCTCAGCTCCGGTCCTCAAACTCCAACTGAAACCGTGAAGCAGGCTGCGTTTCTGTTTTATTTTTTTTTCCCCCTCTTGTCACATCTGAAAGAGGTCAGTGGCTCCAGCAAGGTAGCCCTGTCCGAATTTTTATTGTCCGATTCTAGCTGTGACAAGCATGTGGAGACGCTTCGTAATGTGACACCCAGGAAGCCGAAAGGTCAAGCAGCTGTGCTGGTTAATTTTGCTTGGGGAGGAACAAACCCCCGAGCCAAGGGGAAGATTTAGTGAGGCTGACCTTCTGGAGGCCCCCCCCCACCCCGACCCCCCCTGCACACAAGTCTTGCTGCCTCAGCCAGAAGCAGCCTGCCACTCAAGTATCATCTTGCTGTAACAAATTACTCCTAACCCAGGATTACGGCTCTTTCCAAATCCCTCCTAGAGAGCAAGGAAATAAACATTCTCTCCCAGGACTCAGCCCCAGTTGTTTCTCCTGTTGGTAATCCTCCTCTCTATTTGCTGCTCCTACAAGCCCTCATCTGGGAGGTCTTCGAGACCATTCCGGCCCACTCTCCTTTCAGACATGGGCTGAATGTCTCAATTGTCCATTAAGCACAGTAAAAGATGAAGGCAGGCTTTCTGTCCGGAGGAGCCTCACACAATAGTTCCCTTTGCCCACACACTTCTCGTCCGCCAGCGGACTCCACTGGCCTAATCCCAGTCACTCAAGGAAGTCC
Organism: Platanista minor; assembly: GCA_004363435.1. Taxonomy (NCBI): domain Eukaryota; kingdom Metazoa; phylum Chordata; class Mammalia; order Artiodactyla; family Platanistidae; genus Platanista; species Platanista minor. Next base: position 50,156 of record RJWK010005185.1, read on the forward strand.
ACACCCCACATTCCTTCCTCACGTTCCAGAGGGACGAGTGAGGACAGGTCGCCATCAAGCCGCTCTGCTCCAACTCCACAGCATTGCAGAGAAGGAGGCAGGGCTGCCCCCATGGGAGAGCGTACCACTAGGGGGTAGGATCAATGGTGGGGGGAGGGGGGACAGAAAGATCTAGAAGGAAGAGGCAAGACAGCAGGCTGCAGGCAGGAGGAACTGCCTCTGACCCCAACCTGTGGTGTCCTCTAATAAACTACCAGGAGATATTTTGAGCACAATCACCTCATTTGGGGAAGGAAATACAGTTCTGTCCACTTCCAAAGACTCCTGTGAGATACTGGGATACTCTGGGCACTTGGGACAGAGAGGGCTCTTTTGTGTTTTTAATTGTACACAGCGAGACACCAGAATATGCCAGGAAGCAAAGGGCAGAACAATGGATGTTACAATCAAAATGGGTGATTTGAAGAGATAGGGATCTCGGGGTTATTTTACAGAGACTTTCTCCCTGGACAGAGAGATCGGTTGACAGCTTACTCTCTGACACACTACCGGCTGGGAGAGAAACTTTCCAAAATAACCCAAAGGCACTGAAGAGACAGAAATACTCCCATCAAAAAAATCCAGACAACAGAGGCTTCCCTGGTGGCGCAGTGGTTGAGAGTCCGCCTGCCGATGCAGGGGACGCGGGTTCGTGCCCCGGAGCGGCTGGGCCCGTGAGCCATGGCCGCTGAGCCTGCGCGTCCGGAGCCTGTGCTCCGCAACGGGAGAGGCCACGGCAGTGAGAGGTCCGCGTACCGCAAAAAAAAAAAAAAAAATCCAGACAACAGAGAAAAACAAATAAAATATCATATCACTTCTATGTGGAATCTTAAAAAAATGATACAAATGAACTTATTTACAAAACAGAAACAACCCCACAGACTTGAAAACAAACTTAGGGTTACCAAAGGGGAAAGGTGGAGGGAGGGATAAATTAGGAGCTTGGGATTAACATCTACACACTACTATATACAACACAGATCATCAACAAGGACCTACTGTACAGCACAGGGAACTCTACTCAATAATCTGTAATAAAAAAAAAAAATCTGTAATAACCTGTTTGGGAAAAGAATCTGAAAAAGAATGGATGTACGTATATGCATAACTGAATCACTCTGCTGTACACCTGAAACTAACACAACATTGTAAATCAACTATACTCTGGTATAAAATAAAAATTAAATTTAAAAATATCCAGACAACAAGTCAAATTCCTGTTTCAAAAAAAGAAAAGGAATGCCAGGTAAAGAAACGGAGTTAGGTGACACAACTCATTCTGAATTGAGCGCCACATTCACCCTCCCATGTGTAAGCCCAAGCTGACCACCTCCCCTTGCTCAACAGGGCCACTGTGCCTCTCTAAAACCAACTTGTTCTCTGCTTTTGTGGTTTTAGGCTTTAAAAGAACTTGGCTGGGGAAGGAGCAGTAACGATCTAAGCTACCACTTAGCTCATTAGTATGTCATCTGGACAGGCAAAATCAATTCCAACAGCATCAAGTTTGGTTATTCCCTCCCCCAAAGGTCTGCACTATTAATAGAAAAAAAGTTTCCCAGGCTTCAGTTTATTTGCAATCCCAACCAGCCCTGACCACGGAATCTGGCCATCTCCACTTCGAGAGCTCCCAGAAATCTGAGAGAAGAAACTTCAGGTCTCGGTCTTTTGACAGCAGCAAAGACGCAGGAGGCAGGCTGAACTTAAAGATTTCAGGTCAAAGAGGGCTTGATCCCCAGAAAGGGCTGGAAACCTCTACCCATCTAACCAGCTCCTGTGCTCCCTCTTCCAGCCTGAGCTAACCCTGCAAACAGAGGTCCCCACCTTATCTCCCCACTGTGGAGTCAGCTGACAGAAGCTTCTAGAAGAAGCAGCGTGGTTCAAAATAAACTTAAGGGCTTCCCTGGTGGCACAGTGGTTAAGAATCCCCACGGGTTCGAGCCCTGGTCCGGGAAGATCCCACATGCCGCGGAGCAACTAAGCCCGTGCGCCACAACTACTGAGCCTGAGCTCTAGAGCACGTGAGCCACAACTACTGAGCCTGCGTGCTACAACTACTGAAGCCCATGCACCTAGAGCCCGTGCTCCGCAACAAAGAGTAGCCCCCCCACCCCCCCCCGCTCCCGGCAACTAGAGAGAGCCCACGTGCAGCAACGAAGACCCAACGCAGCAAAAATATTAATTAATTAATTAAAAATTAAATTAAAAATAAATAAATAAACTTTAAACCTAATTCAGACCAGCAGAATGTTAAGAGCATAGGCCCAGGAGCTGGAATGCCTGGGTTCAAATCCAGGATCTGCAGCTTAGTACTTCTAGGGCCTTGGACAAATGGCTTCACCTCTCTATGCCTCCGACCCTTGCCTGCAAAGTGAAGATAGTAACAGTCCCTCCCTCTTAGGAGGGGTATGAGTGATTGGTCGTGCACCACTACAGCTACACCCATTTGATGTATGAGATAGAAGACCAATGGGGTTCATGCTCACGAAGCACGCAATCTCACTGCAGGGAGTTAAAGAAGGAGAAAAGAGAAGTGTCCGCTTTGTGTAATAAATGCAGGAAGTCAACAGACAGAGAGGCTGGTCGAGTTGGGTGCCTGACGAACAGACCGGCTGATAAATGGCACACCATTACTGTCCACACACAAACAGGAAACTAAGAAATGGTTCACTCGAAGTATTTAAAACAGATCCCTCTTCCTGTCTCTATGTACCCTGGCAAAGGGCTTTGCCTTGAGCATTCAACCCCAGCTGTCTAAATTTCCCCATGCCCCAAGGAGGGGAAGCCAAGTTCACGAGGTCCCGCTCAGTCTCTGTTCAAGTACAGGTGACTAACCATCTGAAAGGCCATCTGGAGTCCGCCCAACTCGCTCTGCAGGCACGGGGCGGGGGAGGAGGGCACACAGCGAATCACAGGCTGCCACAAATGGAGAGGAAAACACTAATCCAGCAAACTCTCTTGAATGACAGTTCACGCTACGCCTTGAATGCCCAAGTGCCCCAGGAGCCTTGTTCTCGCCTCCCCGAAGTGCCCTTGCTCCCTTTCCTTTGGACCACTGAGCCCCCACTGGGTTAATCAAATCTACTACTGTGAGGACCTAAAGCAGCAAAACAGGGGTCATGGGGCCTGCATGCGCTCAGAGCAAGTTCCCAGATCACATGCAGAGGCAGCTCAGACCGGGGTTCAAACCCCAGCTCCGTAACTCTGATCACTCACCAAAGTATGTATTGAGTGCCTAATACGTGCCAAGTGCTGACACTCAAAGAAATCGAGTTCTTTAAGAGAAGATACCAAAGCAAACCATCTAAAAGTAGGGGGAACTTGGGCAAATGATTTCACCTCTCTGAGCGTTCGTTTTCTCATCTGTAAAATGGGAATATACACAAAAGCCATCTCAGAGTTCTCGTAAGGATCAAACGCTTGCCACGCTGCCTGGCATATGGTGCCTGCTTAGTAAATGCTATTACAATTATTAGCTAGCTATGATATTGTTATTAACATAATCAGTATCAGCGGAATAAAACGCCTGGAGCTATTTATTGCACAGTGCTAAACCATCCAAAAAAGTTAATCCCCAGGTATCATCTCATGCTTAAAAGGAAAGGAACACTTAGCCTGAAGTAAAGCAAAGTGACCAAAAACATCCCTAGTGAACCAGCCTTGCCTCTCCAGATTACTCCTGCCCCATGCACCAATACGTTCATTCCCAGCCTTCTGGTCAAGTGGAATTTTCCTCTGTTACTGTGTCTGGTCTCCTAGGTACACCAAAGCTCAGCTGCAGGCCTCGTGTTCTAAGCCACTGCATCTCTTCCCTCCAACTGGCCCTCAAACTTAAAGAGATTTCTTAAATGTCTGCAACCCTAACAGAATTCTGATTCTTCCCTTTCACGCTCTGCAAACAGCAGACACACAAGGCACAAGGTTGGCCCACAGAACGGGGGGTTGCAATGCACTAGGTCAGGCTCAGCAGCAGCTGCTCCAGGGCTACCAAGAAACCACACGAACTCATCATCCAAGAGAGATTTTACAATGTGCACACGAAAGAAAAATGGCAAAGAAAAAAAAAAAATCTCGGAAAAAAAAAAAAAAACCTACAGCTTTTCTCCCTGGCCATGTCTTGATTTTTTTTTTTTTTTCCTCTTTCTTCAGAGATGTCAATAAGATTTAAAACCTCACCTGTTAAAAACATTGCCTAAAGAAGGGGCAGACAGTGGGGAAAGGGAAATTCGAAGACCTCCCTGGTGCCCCTGGCTCAGCACCGTCGGGCAGAAAAACAAGAATCAGCCATTGGCACCCTGGTTCAGTCCAAAGACCAGTGTGGGTTTCCTCCTGCACTGACCATGTACTCTGAGAATGGGCAGAGCAAACATTCAGGCTGTAAACAAGCCAAGTGAGATACGAAAATGCCCAGAACAAACACAGGGGGGTTGTCAAGTTTTAGGTGCAGTGTATAAAGAGTGGGAAGTCGGATCAGTTCTAGTGCTGGAATCCCAGACCACCACCCAGATCCTTAAGAGACTTCAGGCAGGGCACCTCAGTTTCTTTGTCTATATAATGGGAGCTACAACACCTCTTTCAAATCAGAGATGCTGCCAAATCAAGACTCCAGGTAGTGGAACCCAGCACATGGTAAGTGCTCAAGAAATAAATGCCAGCTCCATGACCACCGTTATTATTATTAAGTTGACATTTGTCACATTTGGGGATTTTGGCAGTCACGTCAGGAATGCTTTCTTTGTTGTTGTTATTATCCAACAATACAGTTTGTCATCAGAAATTTATTTTCTAGGGCTTCCCTGGTGGCACAGGAGTTGAGAGTCCGCCTGCCGATGCAGGGACACGGGTTCGTGCCCCGGTCCGGGAAGATCCCACGTGCCGCAGAGCAGCTGGGCCCGTGAGCCATGGCGGCTGAGCCTGCGCTCCGCAGCGGGAGAGGCCACAACAGTGAGAGGCCTGGGTACCGCAAAAAAAAAAAAAAAAAGAAAAAAAAAAAAGAAAAATTTATTTTCTAGGAGGTAGAAATAAAAAGGGAAGCTGTGTGGTTGGAAAAATGAAAAGACAACAATAAGCAGTAGAAGTCCTCTAATATTTGTGTTCTTCCTATAGGAAATGCCCTCTGCTAAGTCCTTTACCCATTTTTCAGATAAGTTTTCAGGAAACTGAGCTGGGAGAGCGGAGGCAACCAGCCCAAGGTCACAGGATTTGGAAGTGAGGGTTATGAGGGCAGAAAACATGTGTGTCTCTCTGTGCCCTTGTGTCAAGTGTGAACGGTCTCTTTAAGCCTCATTTAACATTCGACAAATATTTATTGATGTGGGAGCCGGGCATTATACTGGGTGCTAGAGACAGAAGAGAAAGATCTGCAGGGCCTAAGAGTCAGGTGACGTGGTCAAGTCCCAGCTCTCACCCAACTTGCCATGTGACAGCGAGCAGAGATTTCAGCTCCCCCGACCCCCAGTTACTGTAAAATAATTTCCCCTCATCCACCTCCCTCACAGGGCGGATGCAAAGATTCCCCTAAACCGTGATGGAGCTGCTTGGCAGCTTCTAGCAGAGCTTCAGGATTCAATCAAGATTGGTTCCCTTCCTTCTACCCCCACAACCCTGCCCGTCTCCCCCAAACAATCCCTGGTTAGTGTATCTATAAACTAAAGATAATAGTAAGGTATCTGAAAAGCACTTAGACTGCAAGATAGAATATCAGATATTATAAACACACAAGTTATTATTATTAGAGGAATGCACCAGCCTCTGCATCCAGTTGCCTCACTGCCACGGGGAACTTGCTACTGGTACAGTCTCAGCAAAGCACCCTCCTATCAGGTAAAGCCAACGCAGTATCTCGCCCTGGAGGGGGAAGAGGGAGGGGAGAAGGCAAGAGGGAGCTGAGCTGTACCGGACGCTTGTACTTCCAGGCAGGAAAGAGGAGCACAAAGCTCTATTCCCGGACTGGACCCACACGCAGCGAGGGGTAAAGGCAGGGGTGGCAGTTCTGCGGGCTTCCATGACCACACCCGCTACCTTCTTTTCAGCTGGTTCCCCATCAGCATGGCAGCCACTACATCCCTCTCTCAAGGCCCGTATCAATCAAAAAAAGCATGGCAGGCCCCTACAGTAGGCCAGGCCCGTTCTGGGTGACTGGGACCTTCAGGTGAGTGGTAAGGTGGCATTGCTGCCCCCCAACCTCAGTATCTTCAGGGCCAGAAGATTCATTTGTTAAACGAACACAATACACGTTAACTAACTTCTATAAAGCTCACCTAGGGCCACAGCACTTCCCAATATTTTAAGAGGCATCCATCCACTCACCACCTATTACTCCTGCTTTTAAAGAAGGGGCAAAGGTGACATTTCAGCCTGCCGCTAGCTAGC
>RJWK010005186.1:0-56559 GCA_004363435.1 Platanista minor
CTCTTGCCTCTGAGGCAGTTCCAGACGTTTTCTTGGACTCCCTCCCAGCTAGCTGTGGCACACTAGCCCCCTTCAGGTTGTGTCCATGCAGCCAACCCCAGTCCTCTCCCTGGGATCTGACCTCCGATGCCCAAGCCTCAGCTCCCATCCCCCACCCGCCCCGGCAGGTGAGCAGACAAGCCTCTCAGCCTGGTGAGTGCTGGTTGGCACCAATCCTCTGTGTGAGAATCTCTCTGCTTTACCCTCTGCACCACTGTTGCTGCACTCTCCTCCGTGGCTCCAAAACTTCCCCCCTGCCTAACCCCTATCTCCACCAGTCAAGGGGCTTCCTAGTGTTTGGAAACTTCTCCTCCTTCACAGCTCTGTCCCAGAGGTGCAAGTCACGTCCTTATTCTTTTGTCTCTCTTTTTTCTTTTTTCTTTTGCCCTATCCAGGTACGTGGGGAGTTTCTTGCCTTTTGGGAAGTCTGAGGTCTTCTGTCAGCATTCAGTATGTGGGCTGTAGTAGCTGTTCCACATGTAGATGTATTTTTGATGTATTTGTGGGGAGGAAAGTGATCTCCATGTCTTACTCCTCTGCCATCTTGAAGGTCCTCCAGTTTTTATGTTTTATTTATGTAAGTAAACTATGAAAGCATTTTTCCTCTATAAATGTTGAAACATTTTACTGTATATATATTCAACTCTCATTCCTTATGAATAGTAGCCAGTGATATCACTTTAGTGTCACTACCCTCAGCCTTTCTCTATGCATTTAGAAATTTTGCTATATTCAAATATATCATATACTGTAGATAACTTTCCATACATACAATTTTGTAGGTGGTTGGGAGGCATTTGTGTTACATTAAATATAGCATAACATTGTTATTGACCTGCACCTTCCTTTTGCTCCCAACAATATGTCCTAGCAATACATCAATTATGGTACGTATATCTACTTTATTTAAAAAATCCACATGGCATATATATGTCACTGTTTGCATAGTTCTTCTCTAATACAGATGCACTTTGACATCATATCTTATGTTATGTCATTGCAAATAATTAGATTAGTTGTTTAAATTTTACACAACATATACTTAAATTTACCTAGGAAAAGTCCTGAAAATTATTATTCTTAGGATCTATGCATTTCGATGTTTTTACAAATTTTCCTCCAAAGAGGCTGCACCACTTTACTTTCTTATATACTTTCTACTATACTTTCGTATAAAAGTAATATATTCCCCACTCTTACTATTCATTATTTTTAATTAAAATTTAAACTTGTGCAACTTAATTAGTTGTCTCATTTGAATTCCTTAATTTCCATTAACATTAAACATTTGTGTAAATTATTTAAAACACGTAAAACTATTTTTAAGTAATCTGTTAATAACATATGTTTAATATCCTGTTTTATTTTTCTTGTGGATTTGTAGTTTTATGCACATTAAAATATTCTTCCTGTAACATTATATATATGTTACATCTGTTAAAAGCATTTTTACTTCATGTTTCTTTTTCTTTTAAGCTTTTTTATGGTGGCTGTAGAAGTAATAACTTAAAGTTCATAAAAATTTTGTCCATGTCTTTTTATAATCTTTTTGAATATGAACTATCTTATTCCAAAATTAAACATATAGTCTCTCTATATTATCATGTTAATATATATAACATATGTATATAATATATAATATACATGTATACATACATAACTGAGAATTAAATCTAAGAGAAAGATTTTTATTGTTTGTTATTTTATTATTCTGTCCTATTTTATGTATCTGAGTTGTTAATACTGTATTCATCGTTTTTTGCATTTATGTTTGTAAGTGAAAATGGCTCTATTTTTATTTTCTCAAGCTTTCCTTATTTAATTTGGGTACTGAGAACACACTAGCCTTGTAAAATGAATTGAGTCACCTCCATTAATTCTCATAGCAAATTGTATATGAAATGAATGAAATTTATCTGCCCCTGGTGGTTTGGTGAAATTTACCTTTAAAACTACTCCTCTGTATCTTATTTAATTTATAAGTGTTTGGCTGGGGAAAGGACAATTTTTAAGTATTGGTTCATTTTCTATAAAACTTTTATTCTATTAATTCTTTTTTTGGTAATTTAAATATTTATAATGTTTTCTGAGTTTTTATATTTTTTCTTATAACTTGTTCATAGACTTCAATTGTGATTTTTAAATTGATAGTGTATCTACAGTTATGTTCCTTTTTTAAAACTATTTTTTAAAGTCATAAAATCATAATTCTTCACAGTCTACTTTGTTGTGAACAAAAAATATTTCAAAAAGTTTACATTATAAAACTTTTAAAAGAACCGTCTCTTGGTTTTGTTTATTATAACTTGTGTTGTTCTATTCTTTATTCCTGCTAAATAATTTGCAATAAAATATGTGAATAATAATTATGCAATATAATTAATATTGAATATAAGTATGTCATTATCATCTTGTCATTTGGTCTGATTTTGCTTGCTATAGTAGGAAGTATATTGCTAGCTGAATACTTCTAAATTAAAAAATTTATCACAGTTTATTGCAATTTTTTTCTATCTTTCTTTCTCATTAAATTTGAGATCTTTGAAGGCAGGAAATAAATAAATGCCTAGTGCTTAACACTGTACCTGAACATATTAAATTCTCAATATGTTTCTTGAATAAGCTGAACGAATAACTTTAATCAAGAAATTGTGTAATTTTTACTCAAAAAAATCCTTTCTCTGAAGTTTTCAACAAATTGGCTTGTATCTCCATCTTATGTTATAGAGTGGGTAGTCCAAAGCTTTCCTCCAAATGTCTATAAATTACCAACAGCTTATATTAGCAGGGTCAATTCTAGCTCTGGAGTCTCTGACTGATTAAATGTTACTATTCATGTTTCAGTTATGCTATTGTCTCTGGCATAAAGCCAATAAAGCCAAGTTATGCAGCTCCTTTTTTGATTTGTTCCCCCCCCCCCAACTAGTCACACAATTCATTTATGTTTGCAGCCTGGAAATTTAGAAGTAATGCAAAGCTTTACATGCAACAACATCAACAGTTTTAAATAAACAAACAAAAACAGTAAAACCCAACCTATATGACATCTACAATGCATCAGCATAAGTGATTCATGTGTTTTAGCTCATTTAATTCTCATAACAAACCCAGGAGGTAGATTTTATAATGATTCCTATTTTTTTTTCACTTGAAGAAACTGAAGCACACAAAGTTAAAGAAGAGGTCACGGAGCTAACAATTGTGGTCCTGGGATATAAAATATGCTTTTCATTAAAAACCCCTTGAATACACCCTTTGATTTTACCAACACATAGAAGTTTTCACTGGTTGACTTTCCCCAAACTGGCAGCCTCCTGCTATGTTTTGTTATCCTCCCTTATTCTCCAACCACCTGTCTACTCTCTTCTCTCATCCTTGTACATTTCTGTAGATTAATTGGAGAAAACTTAGGTATCTTTTTTTTTTCTGTTTTCTTCCATACATCAGAGATTAAGTCCACACTCAACAGTACTTATAACTTTATTTCCTGTACAAAATGGCTCCCTGCCTATGAGGAATCAAGGATTATCTCTTAAAATAACAATATTTCTTTTTCTTTCACCTGTAATATGTGGATGTAACTCACATTGCTTTATTCAGGATCTGGTTAAATATATTGCTTTACATTAGCACAATATAGCTTCCTGAAAAACATTTTTTTTTTCTTTAACTTCCTGGGAACTTGGGAGACATGGTTGGTCACACAATAAGTCTGGTCTTTTGTTTCTTAGATGTTCAATACACAGACAAAGCATTGAAATTAGTTAAAGAAATATCTAAGTCCATTCATACTGACATTGCCCTAATGAATATAAGGATTCTTGGCATTTCAGCTGAATACCCTTACAGTTTTTATCCACAGATTCTAAGGCATATATAGAATTAACAATTTCCAATAAAATGAAGCAAGAAAAATATTTCTAAGTGGGAATAAAGAAATATGAGTTTATGATACTAGCACAAATCTGTAGTTTATTGACCTGTGTGGAAGAAGTTTTGGGTTTTATCTCTGCAAATGGATATATAGTTAGGTTTTATGCAGGATACTAATGAGATTCTACCCTGAGGCAAATAAAAAGGAAATCAAGGTTTTTTTAACAGGATATTTCAGAGTAAATAGCCCTAAACCATATGTGTTTGTTTCTAGATGCTAAGTAAAATGTAAATTTATTTGGTCAGGAATTGAAAAATCATGTGAAAAAATCAAGACAGTTGATCAGAACCAAACTAGAATATGAAACTGAGCAAAGTCTGGCTTTGTACTTAATATTTCACACTCATTTTTTGGTGTGCATCCCACATAAATATTGGTATTACCCTCAAAATGACTGTATGAGAGTATGACTAACTAGACACTCTCTTTACGTGAGTGATACCACTCCCAATTCTCCCAGAAAACGCACGTTAATAACTTAGTGGGTATCCTCCCTTGGTTTGCCCCAGGTTCATCACACACACACACACACACACACACATATATATATATATATATGAATGATATAGATCTATGATACAGATGGTATAACTATATGGGTTTTTGTCACAATTTGCTCTTTTCAAAGTAGAGTTATTCTGTACACAGTTTTCTGCATTTTCTTCTCTTTTATAATTTATGTTTTTATCAGAGTATAACTGACATATCACACTGTATTAGTTTCAGGTGTACAAAATAATGATTTGATATTTATGTGTGTTGCAAACTTATCTCCACAATAATCCTTTACCATACTTAGTTACAAAAATTTTTTTTTATACTGAGGACATTTAAAGTCTACTCTCTTAGCAACTTTCAAATATGCAATGCAATATTATTAACTATAGTCACCATGCTATATATCATATCCCCTATGACTTAATTATAACTGGAAGTTAGTAGTTTTTGACCACCTTCACCCATTTTTCCCACCCACCACCTCCTTCCTCTGGCAACACCAATCTTTCCTTTGTATATATGAGCTTGTTTTGTTGTTGTTGTTGTTGTTTTTTAATGCCACATATGAGTTGTATGGCATTTGTCTCTCTCTGACTTATTTCACGTTGCATAGTGCCCTCAGGGTCCATCCATATTGTCACAAATGGCAAGATTTCATTCTTTTTATGGCTGAATAGTATTCCATTGCACATATATATATATATATATGTATGTATGAATATGAAATATGCATTGCTATACATTGATATATACAGTATATGTATATACTCTTTATCCATTCATCCATTGATGGACAATAAGGTTGTTTTCATACCATGGCTATTGTGAATGATGCTGCAATGAACATGGGGGTACATATATCTTTTCAATTTAGTGTTTTCATTTTCTTCAGATAAATACCCAGAAGTAGAATTGCTGGATCATATTATGTGGCTCTATTTTTAAATTTTTGAGAAACTCCCATATTGTTTTCCATAGTGGCTGCAACCATTTACATTCCAATCAACAGTGCACAAACTTCCATTTTCTCTACTCCCTTGCCAACACTTATTTCTTGTCATTTTTGATAACAGTCATTCTAACAAGTGTGAGTTGATATTTTATTGTGGTTTTGATTTGCATTTCCCTGATGATTAGTGATGCTGAGCATCCTTTTAGGTACCTGTTGGCCATCTGTATGTTTTCTTTAGAATAATGTAAATTTAGATCCTCTGCACATTTTTTTGTTTGGGGGTTTTGGGGTTTTGATGTGTTCTGTGAGTTCTTTATGTATTTTGGATATTAACTCTTATCAGACATTTTCTCCCATTCAGTAGCTTGCCTTTTCATTTTCTTGACAAGCATTTTACTTTTCTTCATATCTTACAAAATCTGACACATCCCCACCCTCAGTTTCTCAACTCTTAGAGTCCTAATTCATTCTTGTTAATAGCAGCATGATATTCATGGTGGGCATATAACACAATTTATTTAAACTTTTCTTTGTTACTGATCATTTTCTCAAGTTTTTTTTTTTTTTTCCTCAATAGATATCCTTGAACACATAACATTTTCAACTGGTGTATTTATTTCGGAAGGATAGATAGATTTCCAGGAGTAGATTACTCTGTTGAAGGCATAAGCATTGTTTTTCTTAAAGAATGTTGCAATAATACTTTCCTAATAGGATGTAAAATTTTAATTTCTACCAAGTATATATGATAGTATACTTTCTCCTCCCTCACCAACTGCATATATTTTAAACTTTTTCCAATGTAAAAGGTATAAAGAAAGACCTCATTATTTAAATTGCATTTCCCTTAAATCTAGTGAGTTTATTCTACTTTTTATGTTGCTTGACCATTTTCTGTGATTCAGTATTCACATGCCTTGCCCAATTTTACATTGACTTGTGTATCTGTTTATAGACTGTAAGTTCTCACATTATAAATATCATACCTTTTCCCGTAAATTTGTTGCAATTTTTTTTTCAAATCTATCATTTTTATTGACTTGGTGTGGTATGTTTTACCACACAAAGGCTTTTCATGTTTACATGGTTAAATATATCAGTTTTTTACAGCTTTTGTGTTTTAGCATTCTCTACCAGAGTATGCATCACTAATTTTTGTTTTCTGTTTTAAATCATCTGGAACTGATTTTCTAAATGGTTTAAATAGTGCTCTAATTTTACAGTCTTTTAAATGGATAGCTGGCATCTTTTTATTTCTAAATAAACTATCTTTTTCCCACTGAATTGAAATATCACATTCCTTATATATTAGAATGTCATTTTGGAGAATCTATTTCTGGATTGTATACTCAGTTCCACAGGTCACTGACTGTAGAGCTATGTTCTGATAACTGAAAAGTACACTAACCATTCATCACTATTTCTTCACATATTTCTTAACTCTTCACAAGCATTTATTCTTCTGTATAACTTTTAAGAAGAATAAATGCTGTTTAAGATAGAGGATATTTTAATTAGAATTTTTTTAAATGTATAGAATATATCAAATTTAGTTGATTCACTGCACAATAATATTGTTTTCACATGCAAGAAGCTGGTAAACATAGCATGCACTATTCACTTGTTAAGTCTACCTTTCTCTCTGTCAACAGAATTTTATACCTTTCTCTATAGGTCCTAGGCTCTTACTAAATTTAATCATTAAAGGTTACAATTTTTTCAAAATTATGAAAGCAATCTTCCCATTTTATTTTTCAGTGTTCAGTTTAGCATGAAGTTTTTTATTTTTCTTCCAGCTTTATTGAAATATAATTGACATTTAACATTGTGTAAGTTTAAGTTGTACAACATGATTTGATACACATATATATTTCAAAATGATCATCAAAACACTTTCATCACCTCACAAAATTTCCTTTTTTTTTTTTTTTTGTGGTGAGAACATTTAAGATCTACTCTCTTAGCAACTGTCAAGTACATAGTACAATATTGTTAACTATATTTACTATGCTGTATATTAGATGTCCAGAACTTATTTATCTTTAACTGGAAGTTTATGCCTTTTGACCAACATCTCCCACATTCCCTGCTCCCTCAGCCACTGGTGTTTTATATATATATAATATCACATTGTATTTTCTCCATACTGTTTTCCATAGTGGCTGCACCAACTTACATTCCCATCAACAGTGCCCAAGGGTTCCCTTTTCTCCACATTCTCATCAGCATTTGTTATCGCTTGTCTTTTTGATAATAGCTATTCTAACAGGTGTGACATGATATCTCACTGTAGTTTAGATTTGAATTTCCCCAATGACTTGTAATGTTGAGCATCTTTTTTCATGTACCTGTTGGCCATCTGTGTGTCTTCTTTGGGAAAATGTCTATTTAGGTCCTTTGTCCATTTGAAAATCGAATTGTTGCTTATTTTGTCATTAGTTTTATGCGTTTCTTTTATATTTTGGGTGTTAACCCCTTATCAGATAGATGACTTGCAAATATTTTCTCCCATTCCATTGGTTGCATTTTCATTTTTTTGATTGTTTATTTTGCATGCAGAAGCTTTTTAGCTTGATAGAGTCCCAGTTGTTTATTTTTTATTTTGTTGCTTGTACTTTTTGGGTCATATGAAAAAAATAAAAAATGTTGCCAATACCAATGTAGAAGATTTTTCCCAATATTTTCCTCTAGGAGTTTTCTAGTTTCATGTGTTATGTTTAAGTTTTTAATGCACTTCAAATTCACTCCTGTGAGTAGTGTAATATAGAAGTTTAATTCTATTATTTTGCACCTGAATATTCAGTTTTCCCAGCACCACTTATTGAAGAGGCTATCCTTTCCCAATTGAGTATTCTTGGCTTCCTTGTCAAATATTATTTTACCACATGTACATGAGTTTACGTCTGGGCTCTCAGTTCTGTTTCTTTGGTCTGTGTATCTGTTTTTATGCCAGCACCATACTACTTTGTTTACTGTAGCTTTGTAAAATAGTTTGAAATCAGGAATTGTGATGCCTTCAGTTGTGTTCTTTTTCCTCAGAATCACTTTAGGTGTTGGGGGTCTTTTTAAAATTTTTTACAAATTTTACAACTGTTTTTCTATTTCTGTAAAAAGTGTCATTGGAAGTTTGATAAGGATTGCACTGAATCTATAGGTTGCTTTGGGTAGTATGGACATTTAAACAATATTAATTCAACTGGTCTATGAACACAAACTATCTTTCTATTTATTTGTGTGTTCTTCAATTTCTTTCATCAAAGTCTTATAGTTTTCAGGACTTCCCTGGTGGTCCAGTGCATAAGAATCGACATTTCCAGTGCAGGGTGCATGGGTTCAATCCCTGGTCAGGGAACTGAGATCCCACATGCCAAGTGGCATGGCCAAAAATTTTAAATAAAATAAAATTCGGTCTTTAAATAAAAATAAAGTGCACACTTTAAAAAATCAGAAGCATATGAATCTTTAGTTTTCAGTGTACAGATCTTTCATTGTCTTGGTTAAATTTATCCCTAAGTATTTTATTGTTTTAGATGGTACTATGAATGGGATTGTTTTCTTTATTTCTCTTTCAAATATTTCATTGTTAGTGTATAGAAATGCAACTGATTTCTGTATATTGATATTGTATTCTGCAAATTTTCTGAATTTGTTTATTACTTCTAATGGCCTTTTAGTGCAGTGTTTAAGATTTTCTATATATGTATGATCATATCATCTGCAAACAGAGACAAGTTTACTTCTTCCTTATCAATTTGTCTTTTATTTCTTTTACTTACCTAATTACTTTGGCTAGGGCTTGCAGTACTATATTGAAAAAAAAATGACAAGAATGGACACTGATGTCTTCCTCCTAATCATGAAGCAAAAGCTTTTAACATTTCATCATTGAGTATGATGTTAGCTGAGTATGTTAGTTAGAGTATGATGTTCACTTTGCCATATATGGCCTTTATTATGTTGAGGTACATTTCTTTTATACCCAGTTTGTTGAGAGTTTTTTATCATGAAAGGATGTTTAATTTTGTCAGAGCTCTTTCTGTATCGATTGAGATGATCATATGATTTTTGTCTTTCATTTCATTAATGTAGTATAACACATTTATTGATTTGTATATGTTGAACAATTCTTGCATCCTAGGGATAAATGACACTTGCTCATGGTGTATGATGCTTCTAATGTGCTCTGGAATTTGGTTTGCTAGATTTTGGTGAGAGTTTTTGAATCTATATTTATCAGGAATATTAGCCCATAGCTTTTTTTTTTTTTTTTTCTTGTAATGTCCTTATCTGGCTTTGGTATCAGTGTAATGGTGGCCTCATAAAATCAGTTGGGAGTTTTCCCTCTTTAATTTTTTAGAAGAGTGTGAGAAGGATTGGTGTTAATTCTTTAAATGTTTGGTACAATTCTCTAGTGAAAACACCTAGTCCTGGACTTTTTTTGTTGGCAGGTTTTTTATTACTGATTCAATCTTTTTATTCACTAGTGATCTGTTCAGATAGTCTATTTCTTCATGATTCAGTCTCAGTAGGTTATATGTTTCTAGGAATTTATCCATTTCTTATAGGTTATTCAATTTGTTGGCATATAATTTTTCATAGTAGTCTCTTATTATCCTTTGTATTTCTGTTGTTTCAGTTGTAATTCTCCGCTTTCATTTCTGATTTTATTTACTTGAGTCTTCTTTTTTTTTTTCTTCAGTACAACTAAAGTTTTGTACATTTTGTTTATCCTTTCAAAGAATCAGCTTTTAGCTTTGCTGATTTTTTCCACTGTTTTTCTGGTCTCTATTTTATTATTTCTGCACTGATCTTTGTTATTTCCTTCCTTTTGCTAACTTGGGGCTTAGTCTGTTCTTTTTTCTAGTTACTTGAGGTGTAAAGTTAGGCTGCTTATCTTAGATCTTTTTTTCTTAATGTAGGCATTTATCACTTTAAACGTCCTTATTAGAGCCATTTTTGCTTTATCCCTTAAGTTTTGGTATCCTGTGCCTCCATTTTTGTTTGTTTCAAGATATATATATACATTTTTTTTTTTTTTTTTTTTGCAGTACACGGGCCTCTCACTGTTGTGGCCTCTCCTGTTGCGGAGCACAGGCTCCATACGTGCAGGCTCAGTGGCCATGGCTCATGGGTCCAGCTGCTCCGTGGCATGTGGGATCTTCCCCAACCGGGGCACGAACCGGTGTCCCCTGCATCCGCAGGCAGACTCTCAACCACTGTGCCACCAGGGAAGCCCTGTTTCAAGATATTTTTAAAATTTCCTTTTGATTTCTTCTTTGACCCATTGGTTGTTAAAGAGAAAGTTCTAAATTTTTGTATATTTACTTGGATGCACCTCTTTTCCTAAATTTTCTAATTGATTTAATCTAATGGAGCTTTTCTTCTAACTAGAACATTTTCTCTTGGTTTTCTAGATTAAAGTAGCTATATAGTTGAATAACTCATATTTATTAAAAAGCAAAATTTTGTACTTATTTAACATACCCCACTTGATTATATAATACATTTCTAAACAGACTTGAATCTATTTGTATGCATACTCTTCTGTTTCTCTGGTTTGTCTCCTCATGCAGCAAAACTACACTACTTTAATTACAGATATTTTATTATACAATATCTGTTAGGACTAACTCCCCTATATTGTACTTCTTCCAGGGATTTTTACTGAGATCATGATGAATTTGTAATTTAAGTTAAGGGAATTGACACATTTGCAATGTTGAAATTTTCTAACTACAAACTTAGTAAGTTTTATCATTTGCTCAATTCTACATTTTTGTCTTTCTTAAGTATTTTAAAGTATTCCTTCAGAGAAGTTATGTACATTCTTAGGTTTACGACTCTCTCTCTCTATCTCATTAGGGATTCTCTGAACAATCACAGTATATTCACTTTTCTAGCAGAGAAGAATTAAGAATGCCACTACACTTACTACAGTAATTTGCCTCCCCATATTCTGATTTATGAAAAAAAAAAACATGGACTCTATGTGGTCATTATATGTAGAGTGACTTTGAAAAAAACTGTGTTTATATGTGTGTGTGTGTGTGTATGTATGTGTGTGTGTAAGTAAATATCTATGTCATGTGTTTAAAGAATATTAAAAACATTATGATAAGATTATAAGTAAACGAATTTTAAATTCTTTCAAATACAAAAAAATCATAATGTACTTTTAAAAACTTTAAATATATAAGATTTTTCTGTAACCTGAAATGCAATTATTCATATTTTAATTTTGCATATATTTAGCACTACAAATAATTGAAAGAAAACTCTGAAACATAAAATGTTATGTTTGTGAAATGCAAAAAATGTTCACAGAATAGTTATGAAATTTAATACTAACATGCTGTAAATACACTCATTTTAAAGCTTAAATTAGATATTTTCACAGTCAATTTATTACTAGAAATTTTCTTTCTAAATAGGATAACACATTTTCTGTTTTGAAAGGCTTTTTTTATTAGTGAAATATAATTATATTTCAAAACATCATATATGTAATAAATTTGAGCACAAAATTAAATGGAGCAGATTTATTGCATTTGTGTTTGTTTAGCCAGTGTTTGAATTCAGTAGCACAGTTTTTCCTAAAACTCTCTTCACTGACATTATGCTTAGTTTTGTATTCCAAGACACAAGACATCACCTTATCAAAACAAGTCATAGCTGACTCCTATTGCCATTGCCCCAATGCCTCATCCTCACTTTCCTGCCCACTCAGGAGTATATGGAGAAAAGGGCTTACCAGAGCTGCCACTTACACTAGTGTCATAAAATGCTTATTCTTAAGTACTATTTCTTCATTCATTTATTTCACCTGGTTTTTCTAGTGGTAGAGAGTTCAGAACCAGGTAAAGAGGAATAGAATGGGCCCAGTGGCTTAAAAAAACTTACAAAAATCTGATTGCTTTTATTATATATGAAGAGATAGTTTATTCTCAGTAAATAAAACAAGAGGCCTAATGACAGTTTAGCTTTTATCAGATTTGGTTAAGCATGTGAGTGTGTATGTGTGCATGTGTATGTATAAATTAGATGCCAAATTCCAAATTGCATTGCTAGATAATGGTATTTTTAACCTACATTTTATCTCCCAGCCATAAATTGTGTATTTATATTATACAACTCACAATAGATCTTAGGAATACATCACAATAAATCTTAACATATTCAGTATGAAGGAAATTTATTTGCAATATGTGCAACACTTTATTGTGCTTTGCTGTACCTTCTGACATTGGAGTGGAAGCATTCTCTGTTTCAGTAATGAAATAAGATATGCAGCCCAAACTTATAATAAAAATATATTTATTAATTATTATTTTAAATGCATATCATTCTGATTATAGATGCGTGTATAACTTATGACTTCACAAGTCATTAGTCTTTAAACACAATTTATATAAAATGATTTCTATGAGCACTTCTTTAAATTCATAAAGGCATTAGTAACTAAGTATCAACTTCTTTTACTTACTAGGACCTAAGAAACTTCCTCATTGTTAGATGCATATGATTAATATTGATGCCAAACAGCATTTCAATTTTTGTTTGTTATAAAATCGTTTCACATTTTGTAAATTTTCCAGTCATTCCTAAGTCATAAAACCAACAGGATATATCAACTTTTATATTTTAGTATCTCATATAAATGTAGGTATCTGGTATATCCCTAACTATATGTAGGTAGACATGTAAACATGTAATCACAAATCAGGTGAGGAAAAAATCTCTTCTCACTCTCCTTAATAGCTATGGAAAAATCTTGATTCTAGGCAAGTGTGAAAAGCAATATTTCACTGTTATGTTATAATCAGATGACTTTACTGAATTATGGAAAAATGTAGTCATACATAATACTGTCTACTTGTAGGAAAAATTCAAAAGCACCATTTTTCAATAATATTTTACTTATTAGTGATGCTATTGACAGGTATGTGAAGGATATCTGAAATCCCCTTTGGTATTCCAGTTTTATTCCTTAACACTAGTTACCATGTTATAGTTTACTCCTTATCAAATGAAAAAATGATATAGTAAAAATAAACACCTCAGTTATTCTTAGATCTCTATTTCCAGTGAAACCCTACAAAAAAGTAAAATAGAAGATAGCCATAGATTTTTCATTTTTTATTCATAGTTTTCATTTTTACTTTATACCATATACAGCTAAAAGATTGCCAGAAATCCATGCTGTCATCGTCTATGCTCTTTGGACCCCAGAGACACCTAAACACTTTTATCAAATTAATGCATCAGGCAACAAAAGTATCCTAACAGAAACTAAAGATTTAGCAAGAGCAAATCTAACCTCAGGGCCAGCTTTATGGACATGCGATAGAAGACCTCACATTTGGTCAGTGCTCTGCTGTTCCCATCTTAAAACTCTTAAGAATTTTTTAACAGGTGGTCACCACTTTTATTTTGCTCTTGCCCCTGCAGATTATGTGACTAGTCCTGTCAACATCTATAGAAAATCAGCAACCTTTACAGAGAGCCTTTGGTTGGAAGATTTTTCTAAGGGCCACTTGACGGAAGTGAGTGCCAGTTGTTCTGTTCTTAATCTTCATTTTCCCCTTGAGGCTTCTTTCATTCAAAGATTTCTGAGCCTCTCCTTTAGGCTGGAGCGTAGGGAGAAAAATATGTTTTACTTATCTTTATAACCCTATGCCTGTCACATATATAATAAGCATTCATTAAATGCTTACCTAAGTGAAATAATTGACTTGCTGTAATGTTTAGAGGGCATTTATTAGAAATGATAATTGTTTTTTTCTAGATTTACTTTTGGCACCTTGAAATCACAATAATGACATTAATATAAAATGTGCACATTTAAACGAACAGACAGCAATTCCACTACCATCATTTTTTAAGAAGGTATATGATAAAATGACAAGTATCATTTGTTTACTGAAAGTTTTTAAACTAAATGGAGGCAAAGAAATAAGAAAAATAAAATTGAAAAATGAATAAATATTACTTACCCCATGTGGAGACTAAAAATATATATGCATATCTACAAAATAATTTTTAGGACCCAGAATTTAAGGAAAATGATTGTTGGATTGTTTCCTGTGAGTTAAACAAGCAGAATAAATATTCATATTCCTTATAATAGTCTCATTACAACTGCCTGCTTTCCTGTATTTTTTGAATCAAAAATCCTCATGAGGGGCTTCCCTGGTGGCGCAGTGGTTGAGGCCGCCTGCTGATGCAGGAGACACGGGTTCGTGCCCCGGCCTGGGAAGATCCCAAGTGCCGTGGAGCGGCTGGGCCCGTGAGACATGGCCGCTGAGCCTGCGCGTCCGGAGCCTGTGCTCTGCAACGGGAGAGGCCACAACAGTGAGAGGCCCACGTACCACACACACACACAAAAAATCCTCATGAGCTTCTTTGAACACATTTTTTCAGAAACAGGTAGCTTAATATTCTCATAAGGAATAATTTTTGAAGCAACTTTAATTTTGATTATTCTTTGTTTTTATGTATTTCAGAAAAGTTGATCAACTCATTTGAATATTGGTTTATCCAGCTAATGAAAATTTTTCTTCAAATGGGCTGATCAATAGTATTTTCTTGGGGTTCCCTGGTGGCGCAGTGGTTGAGAGTCCGCCTGC
Source organism: Platanista minor (assembly GCA_004363435.1). Taxonomy (NCBI): domain Eukaryota; kingdom Metazoa; phylum Chordata; class Mammalia; order Artiodactyla; family Platanistidae; genus Platanista; species Platanista minor. Next base: position 15,050 of record RJWK010005186.1, read on the forward strand.
CGATGCACGGGGCGTGGGTTCGTGCCCCTGTTTGGGAAGATCCCACATGCCACGGAGCGGCTGCGCCCGTGAGCCATGGCCGCTGAGCCTGCACGTCCGGAGCCTGTGCTCCGCAACGGGAGAGGCCACAACAGTGAGAGGCCCACGTACCGCAAAAAAAAAAAAAAGTATTTTCTTTTTGTTCAGCTTTATTAAGGTATAATTGACACATAAAATAGTAAGGTATTTAAAGTGTACATGTAATGATTTTGATATATGTATATGTTGTGAAAATATTCCTTCCATCTAGATAATTAACACATCCACCACCTCACATATTTACCTTTTTATTTTTTGGTGAGAATTCTTAGTAAATTTCAACTATACAGTACAGTGTTATCAACTATAGTGACCATGTTATACATTAGATCCTAAGATCTTATTGATCTTATACCTGAATTTATACCTTTTTACCAACCCTTCCTTATTTCACCTACCCCCTGCCCCTGGCAACCACTTTTCTACTCTGTTTCTATGAGTTTGACTTTTTTCAAAAAGATTCCACATATAAGTTATACTGTGCAGTACTTGTCTTTCTCTCTCTGGCTTATTTCACTTAACATAATACCCTCAAGCTTCACTCAAATAGTCTCAATTGGCAGTAGTACCTTCTTTTTCATGGCACAATAATATCCCATTACATATATGTACCACATATTTATCTATTCATCTGTGATGGACACTTAGGTTGTTTCCATATCTTGGCTACTGTGAATAATGCTGCAATGAACATGGGAGTGCAGATATCTCTCCGAGTCTTGATTTCAATACCTTTGGATATATACCCAGAAGTGGGATTGCTGGATCATATGATAGTTCTGTTTTTAACTTTTTTGAGGAAACTCCATACTGTTTTCCATAGTGACTGTACAAGTTTACATTCCCACGAACAGTGTACAAGCGTTCCCCTTTCTCCACATTTGCATCAGCATTTGTTATCTCTTGTCTTTTTGATAATAGTCATTCTAACAGGTGTGATATGACATCTTTGTGGTTTTGGTTTGCATTTCCATGATGACTAGTGTTGCTGAGCATCCTTTCATGTACCTGTTGGCCATTTGTATGTCTTTTTTGAAAAATGTCTATTCAAGTACTCTGCCCATTTTTTAATCTGATTTTTTTTTTGCTATTGAGTTTTGTGATTTCTTCATATGTTTTGGATATTACCCCCTTACCAGATATTACTGGAAAATATTTTCTCTCATTCCAGTTTGCCTTTCTCTCATTCTAGTTTGCCTTTTCATTTTGTTAATAGTTTCCTATGTTGTGCAGAAACTTCTGAGTTTAATGTAATCACACTTGTTTATTTTTGATATATTGTCTTTGCTTTTCATGTCAAAAAATCATTGCCAAGATCAATGTCAAGGAGTTTTTTCCCACTGTTTTCCTCGAGCATTTTTACAGTTTCAGGTCTAATGCATGGGACGATTATTTTTTTTTTGGCATGTATATTTCATTTAATTCAAAGTGAAAATACTATATATTAATGGGATTTGGAAGAAATCTCATAATAAATGGAACATATCTTCATGGAGCTTCCTAATGATCCCTTTTATAGCTGCAGTCTTATGTAATAGGACTTGACGACATAAGAAGGAGGAAGAGAAGAAAGGAGAGAAGAAAGAACAAAAGGAAGGGAGGAAGGAAGGGAGGGAAGGAAAGAAGGAAGGGAGGAAGAAAGGGAAAGAAAAGACCAAAATCTCTACCAGTTGTTATATACAAAAGTCAGGATGTCACTAAAGTGTTATTTATTATCTACATGTTAATTACTAATTTTTACTTTTAAGTTCATTCTTCTAAAATTGGTCATTATTAGCCAAGGTTATAAAATAACTTCCTGAATGTTTCTTTATGTGAACTGATTTATAGGTAATTATGCTCTTAAGACAAGCTATATTCTTTATTCATAATTTGTTGAATTAAAAAAAGTTTCATTATGAGCATTAATTTTAATGTGAAATGCACACATATATATAATTTTATAATATTCATACTTCTATAAAAAATTCATTTCTAAAGCTTTTTGCAGATCACTTTGCTTAACTCAGAAGGAAGATTAAACTGATGTTGGTCATGACCATGTTTGTCTGAGGAGCCATCTGGAACCATTCTAGTTAGGAAAATAATGGACCAACTATCCATTTATATCTTCGCTCATCCCAGATGAGTCACAGGATAATCAGGATTCTAGATTTCTAGAGAGACCAGTTTGGTTCTTGTGAAAGCATCTAAATCACTATTGATAAGAAATAAATCTCCCTCCATCCACGAAGAAAGAAAGGTAATGGAAAAGGGGGACTTTCCTGGTAGTCCAGTGGTTAAGACTTAGCCTTACAAAGCAGGGGGTGCGGGTTTGATCCTTGGTCAGGGAACTAAGATCCAACATGCCTTGGGGCCAAAAAACCAAATCAGAAGCAATATTGTAACAAATTCAATAAAGACTTTAAAAATGGTCCACATCAAAAAAATCTTAAAAAAAAAGAAAGGTAATGGGAAAGGGAGATTATCATAAATTCATTTTAATACATACAACAATCATAGAAAAAATAAATGCAGAGGAATTCAGAAGAACACAGGTTACACACATGAATTCCTGCCTTCAGAAAACAGTTTCCAAAAGTCATATTTTTAAGAAATCTACATAAAATTTAGATTCCCAAATTATTTATGAGTATAACTCATGAATGAAATGTTAGGGAAATTAATCTCCTTATCAAACTCCCCTAAAACTCCTAAACAAAATAGATTTTCGTTCCCCTTAATTACAAGAAATGAAACTTTCTAAGTTGTACTACCACTGAAGCTCAGTGTGGGTGACCTTCTCATTTATTCTCCCTAAATCACAAAGGTAAGCTATAGCGAAAAGCAATATTTGTGTAAATACATGTGTATGTACGTGCTTATACTTATATATGTGTATGCAAAGATGGATAGATATATGTAATTTTATCATTTCAGGCTTAAATGTACTCACTCTTTCCTATTCCAATCCTAGCTCAATTTCTTCTTTTACACTGTTAAAAAAACAAAAAACAAACAAAAAAACACCTCATTTTTTGTTATGTATTTTTATAGCAACTGGAGTATTTTATACATTTACCCTAGAGATCAAAAACTTTGATTAGAGGTGCAAGTGTACTTTCATTCATATTCTACATCTTTTCTTTCCACTCCAGTTCTGACTTTGATCTTTAATATCTAGTCCTTGGTGGCTTCATCTTATTAAAGTATTAGAAAAGAAATAGAGATTAGCACATTATTAAAAATAGCAATAAATAATATCAGGCAAAAGGAAGTTCAATGTATTATTAAGAAAAAACAGTAAAAAAAATATACATATTCTAACATTTTCATTCAAAAAACTAGAAGAATTTTCAAGAACTTTATGACAGGAAATTATAATAATGTCTAGACTGTAGATGGCAAGAATTGCAGCAAAGGATATTATCTAAATCTTATACACAGTTTGTAACATATGTTCTCCAATGCTCTATTTACAATCAGTAGCAAAACATGATTATCAATAGCAAATAACATTGCCTATGGAGAGCTTTTACTTAGAAATAGGCATTTGTTTCAGAGTAAGAGGTTATATTTCTCATGACATTAAACATAATCAATTAAAACATGACTCATATGTATGGAACTGCATATTCCCATGTATATTCATGAAGGAATTATACCAATCCAATAGAGCATATTATTGCTTGTGAAGATGATCAATTAATTAACAGCCAGACCTATCATCTTAATATTGATCCATTTTATATATACCTTTTGACTGAAGGTTTCTTCCAAAGAAAACTGATTAACTAGCTAAGAATTGAATAAAGTTCAATTCTAAATATTGAATAAAGTTACAATTTGAAGACAATGAAAAATATGAAAAAATGTACTCCTTGATTGAAGAGGTTAAGATATGTTTTACCCATCTGTCACAGTCAGCCTTCTGCCCTTACCGTTGTGAAAGATTACACATTTACAACACTTTTATTTTCTCTTCATTTATCCATTTTTGATGTGTTAGGAGGAAGATGGGAGATAAGACAAAGTGTAAAAACTTTATCCAAAATTCACAGTACATTCAAGGTTCTATATACACATATATAAATGCCCTGATTGGTTTTCTAAGGTATGGAGTAGTGTGAAGTTAATGGAACAGACTCAGGCCACACCAAATTCAAAACAGAATAGATGGAGCATCTCTCAATGTCTAGTCTGTGGTTGTACTTTTACACTGGGTCATGTGGTTTCCCTAAAATAAGGTACAGTAGCAGGTTTGTCCAACCGCTCTTATCTCAAAGAACTCATGTTAGAAAGCCCACTGGATAAATAAGTCAAAAATAGAAGATTCAGTTAAATTAGAAACTATTTTTGGCAATATTCTTTATCCCCAGTACTATATTTTGAACTGTGGAACACACCCTGCCCCCACTCCAAAAAAAATAATAAAGTCACCATTCCTACATTCAAGAAGCTTAAATCTGGATGGGCCAAATAAAATAAATGTAATGAACTTAAATAAATAAGGGGCTTAACTAAATCAGAAAACAATTTCAGAGATGTGAATTACTATCAATAATAAGCACTGATTCTGTCCTTTGTTGTTTAGGATAATTTTTTTTCTTCAAGACAGGATGTCAGATACTTCCAAGAAAATATGACACACGACAAAACTTAGTATGAGGTTTACTTAGGCTACAATTATGACAGAGTCTGCTTTTTTTTTATATATTTAAGTATACTTGTACTTTAATAAGTATTAATTAATTATGAGGGAGATAAGAAAGCTATTGCTTTCAGTACCCAGTTAATAAAATTATTACTAAAATTAATTTATTCAATAAATTTCAATTCAGTGCTTACCATGAGCTTATATTAAAGTTGGCACTGGAGAGATAATAATAAAGACAGTTCCTGTTTTATGAGTCACACAGAATAGCATCTTTCAGGGACAGTGTTTATAAAAAGGCAGTAAGTACATAAATTTATGTATTTACTGAAATAATTATTTTTGTTTTGGAGTTTAACTATGAGTTTTCATACAGATATTCTTAAGAACCTGGAAATAAAGGGATTAAGACTGCCCTCTGAGCTAAAAGTTAATTCAATGTATTCTGGATAAGAGAAAAGATCAGCAAAGTCATCATAAAAATAAAGGATGGCTCCCAAACTTTTAAAGCAAACTGTAACTTGATTGAATATATTAACATATCAGGGAAATAATGTGTCATTCAGAGGTGGTCGTCAGTCTTGGAAGCAAGTAAAAGAGAGACACTTGGAAAAACATTGGCAGTCCCTGTCCAAACACTCTTCTGATCCAGAAGAGGGTGTGTTCTTAAACAATGAATGCTTTTTCAAAACCAGAATTAAGACATAATTGTATTAAAGGCCTGTGGCTTAATACTGTGCACACCAAGCAAATTTCTGAATGTAATTTGCTTTCTAATAGGGTCTACTTTCAGGGACAGATGTGGTTACACTGATAAAAGTATTACAGTCTGCGTGGTTTGAATTCTTATTGTAAAATAAGACATTGGCATTCGGATTTTATACATCAGTCTCTGTGACTTTATTGAATGTGAGACTAACCTTGAAAGTAACCCATGCTCAGTATGCTAAATCAATCAGGATTCTAAATCTGAAAACCTGAGAACAGGATCATGACAAGTTCATTCAGATTATAAATGCTGTATATCAAAACACATCAATTGACTTTCCCAGCCCACAGGCCAATCTAATGGTAAACTGCTGACCGTACATGACATTGTTACTCTAAATTTCTACATTTCTTAATGTTTTAGGTTTCTGGGTGAGAAAGAACTATAAACATCAGGGAGATATTCTGAGATGTATATGCCTAACTTAAACCTCATGGGGTATATTACATAAATCTTATCTTAGGTTGCAGGCATTGATAGTTTGACAGTCACTTTATTCATGCTAGGTAATATTTTATAAACTGCAGGATATTGGTGGAAATGAACATGTGCAGAATATTGGGAAGATGTTTTCAGAAAAGGGACTCTGAAAACAAATATGCTTGCATGACACATAGTATATTTTAGGACCTAAAGAAGCAGAATGGTTCTAGAAAATCATTCCAAACAATTGTGTTTAATAACTAGTATTAGAGTTAGAAGCTAAGCATAGGCCTTTCTCATCCCAAATGAAGCCCAAATGAAGCTTACCTCTTATAAAGATATTTCTCATTTAATTCTTTACTTCTAGAACCTCTCATGTGAACTTTTACTCTGGCTACTGTTCTCAAAATTAGGTGGCAGGAAGGAATGTTTCTTAAAACTAGATATATCAAAAATAATAGTAAGTCTTCTTGGGGGAGAGTTGTTTCCTTTTATTGGTACTTCTTTCAAACATCTGTTTTTTCATTAATTTTTTTTCCAAATAAATTTGATTTACTTGTCTCTCATTTCTTTTCTTCTTTCTGATGACATTCCATCAGACAAATTATCATGGGAAGAGTTTGTCTTCCCAATCTTTGATTGAAAATTCTGGGAGGAAGCTATTGCTGTCATTGTTCATTGTACTGGTGTTTTTGTTGTAACTGCACTGGCAGAATGCTGACTGAATGAGAAATATCTAGCAGCTCTGTCCACAGATTAGCTCCTTCATTGGGGGAGGGCTGGGGAAAGGACAGGGTAAAGAAGAACAGAAGCTCTAATTAAGTCCAGATCCACTGGCTTTCTCCCAGTGATTATCAGAGGGACTTTAAGGGCAGAAGGTTAACATTATATTCTTGGCCCACACTAGTAGAAGTGGCATGACTAGTAGTACTAACAAATTGTGTATTGATTAAGAGTACAAAAAAAGGTTTCCCATGCATTTTTATCAATGAATAAATACACACCATAAAACTTAGTTAATTTGATTAGAATGTATAGAAAGGCGAGGATAAAGAAAAAAAAAAAAGGATATCTCTGTGTTCTTATGTACCTTTTCTAGCCATTCAACTATTAATCATTGAACAATCTTTTAATATGCATCCTTAGTGGGCATGAAGTGCATCCGTTTCAAAAAGGCTGAAAAATGAGCAAGTCGTCACCATTCCTACCATATGTTGAGACATTTCTAGAAGAGAGTAAGGGGGTCTCGACAGTCTGGCCAAGGCTATTCTGGCTTCCTCTACCAAATGGGATGCTGACTAGTACCTCCAGCCTTATCAGTCAGCCTGTTCAAGTTAAAATAAACCCTCAGCCGCTTATCTTTTAGTCAAATTAATTAGCTACTGAGCAGCACAATGAAAATTAATTAGGAAAACACTGGGTAAGATAATGCACAATGCTATCACTGAGAACTGCAAAGTCTTAGTGCATATTGGGCCAATAAAGCAGAATCTGTTGCCACATGTTCAGGATAAGCCTGTGTTTGTGCTTTGGAAGTATTTGCCAGAAGCATTATGTTAAAGTCACTGAGTCAGTTCTGGTGATCTCTGATTTCCTGTGAATAATTGTGTGTGGCTTCTAAACAGTCCCCAGGAACTTCACATAAGACATCAGGTTTGGGGCTTTCCTGGTGGCGCAGTGGTTAAGAATCTGCCTGCCATTGCAGGGCACACGGGTTCGAGTCCTGACCTGGGAAGATCCCACGTGCCTCAGACCAACTAAGCCAGTGTGGCGCAAGCACTGAGCCTGTGCTCTAGAGCCCGCGAGCCACAACTACTGAAGTCTGCACTCACTAGGGCCCGTGTGCCGCAACTACTGAGCCTGCGTGCTGCAACTACTAAGGCCCGTGTGCCTAGAGCCCGTGATCTGCAACAAGAGAAGCCACGGCAATGAGATGCACGTGCACCGCAACGAAGAGTAGCCCTCGCTTGCCGCAACTAGAGAAAGCCCGTGTGCAGCAACAAAGACCCAATGCAGCCAAAAATAAATAAATAGATAAATTTATTTAAAAAAAAAAAAGACATCAGGTTTTTCGTTTTTCACTGTCTTTAGGTAGTACTTTACTAAAAACAAAAAAATTTAAATCCATAATTCCCAATTAAGAGCTTAGTGACAATAAAAATATAGGAGTTGGGATTATAATCACTAAAAGTGTTACCCTTTCACATTAAATTTTTATGAAAAATATAATAATATTTCTCCATAACCATTTTTAAAACACATAATACCATAAAATTTTCTTGATGTATTATCCCTCACTATTATAATGAAGAATGCAATGATATATTTAGTTTGTAATTATTCAGTCTCGATACCCGAAAATTATCTCTGGAAATCTCAGAGCTAAAGATCTCACCTAATTCTGTTTGAACACAGCTCGTTTAACAGATTCTATTAAGTTTCCAGGATAATTATGGTTCCTAAAATATAACTACACAGAGTAAAAGCTGCTGTACATGGAACAGCATCACTAAGCTTGACTCCCAGCAAGGGTTTTAAAGAGCTTCCAGTGTTAATTTCCATCATAAGGCCCACTAGGTGGCAGAACCCCTGGAAGCTATGCAAACAGCAACACATCTGTTCCCTAAGAGGCGAAATGCTGCATCTCATTTGAGATGTTGATTCCCTTTACCAGAAATATTGTGAAAGAGCAAAGTCTGGAGCTGGCTAGCAGGAATTTCCTTGATAAGCTTGCATATCATTATAGAAAGAGAAAATTCTGGCAATGGCAAAGACAGTGAACCCTTGAACTTTCATTTGTGATACTTAGAGAGTAGCCTTCTTTTCATACTGGCAAAATCAGAGTGTATTCAATATTTTGTGTGTGTGTGAAATCTGAAGCCTGAATAAAGCTGAAGTCCTCAGCAGAAAAGGAAAATTTTAAAGTTCATTAATTACCTTGCTTAAACTATTATTTCCAGAGCTAATTATCTGTTTAAATAAAAGATTCAGACTTGGTTTTTAGTGCTCATGAGTAAATGAAATGTTTTTGAATTTCACAAGCACATTTGAATTTCATGGCTTGTCTTTAACCAAGGAACAAAGTTCAGCTAAGACTTTCCTGTTATTATACCTCTTCTGAGATACGACTTAACCAGAAGGAATAAAAAATTAGCCTTTACAATAAAAATGCAATCTCCCTTAGAAATTCCATCATTTCATTTTACAAATATTGCCTCAATACTAGAAACTTTCAGATTTGCATTTACAACTTTACTATACTCCTGAGCTCTAATACATTTCCAAATACTTCCTGAATATTTAGATATTTCCCAACTACTCAAAAGACACCAGGTTAAAATCCAAAATGCCTTACTTTCCAGTCCACAATAACTCTTTTTTTTTTCATCTTGCCTGCATTCCTTTCTGTTGTTTTAAAACAGTACATGCTATTTTAACAGCACTGTTACTCTTAGTCATACAGGTTAAAAAAAAAAAAATCACTCTCTCCCCATCTACTCAAATCTGTTCATTTCCATTACTACCTGCCTACTGTGAAGGTTCATTCTTGTCTTCCACATACACAGAAAAATCTTCTCTGTCACTTTTCCCAGCTAGCATCTGCCTCTCCAATTTGCTATGAGCAACACAGATTCCTAGTTCCCTCCTCAAAATCTCTACTACTTACCATGCAAAGCACAGAGACTCTACCTCTGTCATCAGGGCTCAACCCCTAAAAAGAATCAGCATGGATTGTTGAACAAACATGAATGTTGAACAGTTCATTCCATAACCTAGCAGGTGCCAGGGACTACACTGTGCACTAGACCATCATGTGAGCTAAACTGAAGGTACTTTCTCCTTATAAAGCCTGTACAGTAGTCCCCCCTTATCCAAGGGGGATATGTTCGAAGACACCACAGTGGAGCCTGAAACCACAAACAGAACCAAACCCTCTATATACTTTTTTGTTAATACATATCAGTACATCCTAAGATAAAGTTTAATTTGTAAATTAGGCACATAAGAGAATATCTGAATTGCCAGCATCACTATTCTTATGTTTTGGGGCCATTATTAAGTAAAATAGGGGTGACTTGAGCACAAGCACCATTATACAGTGATAGTTGATCTGATAACTTAGTCAGCCACTAAGTGACTAACAGGCCAGATGCACTGGACACTGGATTCTCGCCCTGGGTGGGAAGCAGCAGGACTGTGCAGGATTTCATTATGCTACTCAGAACTGTGCACGTTAAAATATATAAATTGTTTATTTTTGGAATTTTTCATTTAATATTTTCAGACTATGGTTGACTGCAGATAACTGAAACTTTGTAAAGCAAAACTGTGGATAAAGGGGGATTACTGTATTCTGTTGGAAAGCTAATCTGTGTTAATATCCTTGTTCCACGTATTCCTAGCTGAGGCTGGAATGAGTGACTTAGCTGCTCTGTGCCTCAGTTGTTTTATCTATAAAATGGTGACTAAAGCAGGGGCAGGGGGCTACATAGCTTATCAGGTTGATATAAGGATTAAAATAAATGAGGCAATATATTCTATGCTCCTGGCTTAGGGCATTTACTTTGAGGTTACTCATTGATGGTAAGAACAATTTCCTTCCAGTCTCTCCAGTTAGCTACATACATACCACATTAGGCAAAATATTCAACTGTGAAGGCTCAAGACAATTGTTGCTCCCCTCCACCATACTACTAGTTTCCCTTTCCATGATTTCTAAATCTCTACTTATCATGCACCTCGCCTTATTATTTAACTAATTTTCTTATAGTTATTATTATTACCATATTTATTAACACTCCTTTCACCATAATTGCTGTTGTCGTTTATTAAAGCCTTAACTACGACCTAGGCCTCACAATTTTTAATCCTCATTAAAGAAGGTATAATATTATTCCCACTTTACAGATAAAAAACTAAAGTTTGAGGATAAATGGGAAGGAATTAAGTAGCTTAGTATCTCATACTTACTAGCGTCATTTAGCTAGTAAGTTGTGAAATCGATTTTCAAATCAACATCTGCTTGACTCCAAAACCCACACTCTTAGCCTCTGTATTATGGGTCTTGTCACAGGCTACTACGCTGTTGTTAGTCTGTCTTAGCCAGGGTAAGTATGTAAATTAATAAATGTAAATTAATACATCTGTTAATGTGTTACATTTCTTAATGTATAACATTTATTAAAAGCATAAATTATGTTTTTATATAACAGCTCTGTAATATCTCCTCACCCGGGACCTTGCATATGGTAGATGTAGAATACATATTTGTTAAAGAAATAAATGTAAGAATGAAGAAATGAAGTTAAATTTGTAGAATAGAAAAATCAAGGGGGAATGTGAAATGAAAGGGAATTTATCAGGTTTTCTGCGTGCATCATCCTCTCTAAGCAACATAGGCAAAAGTGAAATGGAGAGAAAAAAGAGCTACAGACCATGATGAAGATGATTAAAGAGAGTACAGAGCAGCTGTCAAAGCAAATATCAAGCAACATTAATAACTTTATAGCTCACCATGAGGCTGTCTCAAATATTTCCAAGAAAACAGGATCCTTGCTGTTGCACAGAGTAAGTGAGACTAATAATCAAGTGCAGATTCAAAGAAATTTTTTTGTCAGATACCTTGAGCTGCAGAATTAAAAAAATAAAATAAAAAATAAAAAGATTCTTAAGCTAGTGGAAAAATACATGACTCAGAGGAAAATATTATTGCATTCCTGGTATTTTAATTTGGGGCAGAGTTGATAAGAAACAAGGTCTGCAATGTTCACCACCTATTATCTAAGTTGTTTGAAAGTCAGATAATATCCCCAAACTTCTGATGCTGATCCAAAAATAACCGTGTTGTGAGACTTACCAGTAAAAACTTCAGCATGCCCAAGAATTGATTTTACATGTATTTCAACCTGCCCAGTAGGTTTGAAAGACGATCTACATGGATAAAAGTGAAAATTTGAGATCAGATGTTAATTTCTGTTCTAAACATGAAATTATTTTTTTAAATAGTTTGTATTTTTAAAATAGCAATGACTCTACATACAAGTTTCTTGTGTATTAGTAACAAATTATGTGCATGATTCCTTGACTATAGTGACTAGTAAGTCTATTTATTTGCTCATTTACAGTTTTTCACTGAAGTAAGCTTTTGTGGGTTTTGTGTTGTGACATCCTTGTGTCCTTATATGCAGATAATGTGGGCTATAAAGGAAGCAGGAGATTTGGTCTCTGGTCTCATTTAGCTGACATTTACTGTTTATGGAGATTAGGAATTTAAAAAACAACAACACTTTTAATTATATACTGATTTGGCAATGTGAAAAAATAAATATTTTAATTTTCTTCTCAACTCGCACTGCCCTGATTTTGGATAGAAGAGGTAAGAGAATAGCAAATAATAGGAAAAGAACAAAATTAGCTAAGCCAGCTTGGAGTAAAATGAAAGATACATGGTATAAAGACAACTACAGTGGAGCCTGTGATTCTATAAATGGTAGATCAAATTGCAGTAAGTGTGTTTTTAATCTTTGCCTGAAACAACCTTATTTATTCGGCCATTCCTTACATTTCAGATTTCAACTTAAATGATGCCCTTTAGGGATCCTGGCCCTAACTAAACTTAAAGAAATCCACTTACAACCACCCAAACAAAGCTACCATCACACAATCAGTAATTGATCTCAGTCTTTCCTACTAAAATGTTTGTCTCATGAAGCTTCCAGTCTTGTCTATTGTGTTCATCTCTGTAACTTTTGGGCCTTGCACATAGTAAGTACTTAGTAAATTTTTGTTAAATGAATGAATGAATTAGTATTCTAGTTATTACTTTCCAAAAGATTATGTCTATAGATAAATTTCTAGGTTTATTTATTTTTTCCTCTCACATATTGTGAAACATATACTTACATGTTAGGATGTGATATTTATTTAAAACAGCTGCATTTCTAAGGGCCCAAATCTCTTGGAACAGAACCAAATATCCACATCACTATAAGGAAGGGCTGTCATGTTTTATTCTGATTTCTCTGTATAACAAAGTTCTATGTCACTTGCAGAACTGTTATACAACGTAGTAACTTGACCTTGAGTATACTATGTGGAATCCATTTGTGGATACAGCTCATAGACCTTTGCTTTTATAATGCTCAAATTTACAAAGAAAAAAAATTGTAAGTTTATAGAAGGTAAACTAACAGTATGTCAGAGAGAAAGACCTAGATTAGGTAAAAGAAAAACATCTCAGAAGTCAACTCTGAATCAAACTAGTATTGAAATCAGTAATCACTTCAATAATTGGTAAAGCAAATTGTACTTCTTTTTTTTTTCTTTTTAATTTCTGCAAAAACCAGTAGTAAAAGACTGGTGCTTTTACTTAAAGAGTTTATGAGACTGTCAAGCTTAGTGTTCCAAACATTTTGTAGGAAAATAAAACTCTCATGGTCTTTTGTCTACTAGTCAGGACCAAGAGTTAAAGTAACTGTGGCTTGATCTCACTTGGCTGATCTTTAAGAAAGTAGCTCCAAAAAGGATACCCCTTCTGACACAGAATACAGGATTCTGTAGTTCTCTACTGTCACCTCCTTGTATTATTTTTTTAACACAATAAGAGTTATCATGTTAAGGAAGTATTACATTAACATACATTTAATATATCCACAATTAAAGTATGCTTTGTGTATATGCTGCTGTTCCTTACTGTTTTTTGTTTTCCTACTTCTAGTGAAAATTTCCAAGTAAAATATTTTGGAGCATATAAAATTAAAAAAAAAAACATAGTTCTATTAAAAAAAAGTATATAAACTAAAGTGGTAAACTAGACCTTCTAACATAGGTAAAGACTTTTTCTTATCCCAAGGGCATTTCTTTCAAGTTACATTTTTCTTTTATAAAGAATGTGGTAGGGAATGATTAATTAAATGGTTATTCAGTTATCTAGCCTTAGGTTTATAATGAAATGTTAAGGTGCTAAGCCCTGGATCCCTAATCTTTCTGTAGTTAGATTCACACTAGCAACAGATCTCGTCTTTACTACTATTTTCAGAACTGTGTAATTCAAATATTTGATATGTCCACTATGACCTCTAAAGCAAGAATGAAGGGAAAATTCTCATTTGGTTAGAGAACAAAGAGATTAAGAAAGTGTTTGCTACTTGGGCTTCCCTGGTGGCGCAGTGGTGGAGAGTGCGCCTGCCAACGCAGAGAACATGGGTTTGTGCCCCGGTATGGGAAGATCCCACATGCTGAGGAGTGGCTGGGCCCGTGAGCCATGGCCGCTGAGCCTGCGCGTCCGGAGCCTGTGCTCCGCAGCGGGAGAGGCCACAACAGTGAGAGGCACGCGTACCACAAAAAAAAAAAAAAAAAAGAAAATGTCTGTTACTTACTAAAAATATAAGTAAGGGAATGAGAACACTAATTGCTCTTTATATTTTGGGGGAGGACAAGAGATATTTTACATTTTATCAGTTAGTTTTGGAATAAAGTAAACAAAGGTGCTGATCAGAAAAATGTATAGTTTACATGTTTAGAATGGCTATCCATGAATATACACTATCTAACTAAACATTTATGGTATACTTTAGATAAAATGAATTAATTGCAAGGAATAAATGGATTTGGAAAAAGTATCTTATATAATAGAGCTTCAATAAGATTACCCTAAAAAGGGTATTTTATGCATGGACTTAAGAAAACCCAGATATGTAATGATGTCTTATTTTTGTCTTCATTAGAAAAAATTATGCCAGTTCAGAATGGCCGGAATACTTTTCTTTAGTTCCAGAATAAAAATAGGAATTCAGGGAGTACCTAAACTGGTACTGGAAAAAACAAAACACAAAAAAAACCCTTTCCTTTTACAACCTCTCTGATGTCAGTGAGAACTTTCTTGCTGTTGTCATTAGTAGTCATAGAGACTGATGTCCTCTTTTCCTTCTTGTCTCTTCCCCTTAAAATTAACAAAAGACATAAATTAACTTTTGTGGATCATATTTGATTTACCTCTTTCCAGATACCAAAAATTTGGGGGATTTATTTTGTAAATAAATTACAGCTGCATGAAAATCCTATTCCTTCTGTTCATGTTGAGAGGGATGCCTAAAGACACAGGATATGGGGATTATTAGATATGCTTTTCTACGGAGGAAATAGTAAGGCAAAAATGGCCTGCCTGAAGTTACAGTTTATAGATTGGAAAAAGGCACAGACAATTAAAAGATGGAGCTACTTAGGGCAAATTACTTGCAATCAAGCTGCAGCTAAATGAGCTTCTTGATGAGAAAGTCAAATTTATGTTTTTTCAAACCAGGAAGAAACATTAAAGTAGTTGAAAGGTGAGCAAAATACTAGTACAGTCAGATCCAGATAGGTTGATAAGAAAAGTTATTCAAGCAACTAAAACAATGCCTTCTGAAATGTACACACAGACACACACACATACACACACAGAATCATATGCAAAACACCTCAAAATAGAAGACTACATGATTACATACGCTTTCAGCCTTCGTTTACATTTTATGTAGATGCACCTTCTCATCACAAAAGCTCTGTGGCTTGAGAAGCTCAGTCACAGAATATAACCATTTTCTCCCTCAATCTGCAATTTACTATAGACATTTTATTCGAAAATGATGTATTGTTTAAACTCTAAACAACTGTGTTTTCACTTTTTTTCTCCCCTCCCTAAATTATACCTTGGCAGCTCTTTGAGTCAATTTTGAAAGAATATATTTGATAATGAATTCAGAACTTACATAAAGTGCAAAAGCCATGTGAAAGCTTCAAGTGTAAAATATCATATTTCTTTGTTGCTAGACATTCAGGTCTGTATGCATCAATTTCACTGAAAGCAGGATATTGTCCACATATGTCTGTCTGAATGGAATGACTTTCAGGGTTTTGTAATTTTGAAAAGGCATCAAACTAGGCTATCCTTCATCCCGTTTCTGTTGCATTGGAATGTTAGGCATAATAAGGTAGACAAAAGAAAGGTATAATACAGATCCTTTTTGGCAGTCAGCAAGTACAAGGAAATGTAGAAAGAGATCATTTTCTGCTGACATTTTCCCTTATCTTGATTCCCTTATCCTGACTCCCTTATCCTTTCATGCATTAAGTTTTACATGAACAGAATCTGAAAAAATTATCAGCCCTTGTTTGAAACAGGCAAAAAAAACCCTTTCTCCTTCAAATGATGTCCTTTAGGAAGTAAAAACTCTCTAATATTCAAGAATTGAAAATGACAATAAAGAAAATGTCCATATTTAGAGCAACAAATAGGAATGTGATTCTGCTGCTAACATTTTTTTTCTAATAGTTGAAATGGAACATTTTCGCGTTTCCCTGGCCAGGTCTCCCATTGAAAAACACTCCAGAAAAACTGTCCAAATGCCCACAGTGGTAGTTAAGAGGTCCTTTCTCCATCTGATGTTGTTCAGCTACCTCTCCCGTTTAACAAAATGTAAAGACACTAAAAAGAAAATACTGTATAGGACACTGAGAGAAAGTTTGGCCCTGAAAATACATTTGTATCTTTTTTGTTTCTTCCCAGTGAATTATAAATTTTTAAAGGTGTATTTTAAGCACTTTTGAACGGTCTCTCATTACATTGAACATTGGCTAAAGGAACATTTGGCGATTGAAGTCATATCACCTGAAATGATGGGATTTCCAAATCCCCCCTAAATCAGCTTGGTAAGGAGAGCTTAAAGGAAGTGGGAGCATCAATATACAGGATAAAGTTCATTGTTAACTGTACCAGTAACCGTTAATTGAGTGATCAAAAATGGGCATAATAGTGATTTTTGTATTAATCATATCCTTAGATGCAAGCCTAATGAGGCAGGTCTGCTTTTAAAGAGTAGTGACAAGTACCTGACCAAGTACCCCTCAAGTTTGAGGCAGCTAAATAACCAACAGAAGTAAATCTTAGTAAAATGTAGATATAGAGTTCAAGTGACCCAGATTCTACTCGGAGTGTCATCATTATCTAGCTTGAAAACTCTGCAGATCAGTATACCCTTCTGAAAGATGCTTCCTCATCTACAAAATGAAAGAACTGAACTAAGTAATCACTGAGATTCTTAGAACTATGCGACTCTAAAAATACTTCCATAACCCTAGGTTGTTTCAGCCTTCTTAAAAATGTTTTGGTTAGAGAGAAAAAATCTTATAAAAAGTAAAAATCTTTGCTTCTTTGCACAAAACTGGGGGCTATATCTGCTTTAAGGGCAGTTTGCCCAGTGGATAGTCTCTGGCATGCTGGGTTAAAGGCTGCAGACAGGATAATCTCATAGCACTTTGATAAATTACTTCTGTCTTCTATACCTAAAATCCTTAGAAGTTATGGTGAATTACTTTTTTTACTCAGGCTTGTAATACAGAATGTCCGAACATGTCTATCTTTCTTCCCCCACAGTGTTGCAATGACATGCTTCTTTAGGGAAATGGCCATGCTTTTTAACTTATCTCTCACAATACCTATAAAACTCCCATCATAACTTCGCTGGCCTTATTTTTCACCACTGTCCTCCTTGTTTCCTGATGTCCAGTCATGCACCCTCTTTTTCGTTCTTTTAGTGTATCACATTTGTGACTTCTACTACAGATTATATTATTTGTTCTGCTTTGAATGATTTACTACCCTTTCAATCCACTCCACCCACCTCTAACATACACACCCTTCACCTTTCAAATTCTTATTCATCCTTTAGAACTCAACTTCACATTTCTTAGACCATCTTGAAGAAGACCTTCTTAATAATTCTCCATTGCAACAAATAACCCAATTTTAATAATTTATGTGTATCACCTACCTACTCCTGTGTGTCAATCTTTCCCAGGCTCAATGGCTTCAAAATAAACAAAGGAACAAAAATATATATTATTGCCCATATTTTATAGATTGATCAGCTATTTCATCTACTGGTCTCTCCCATGTTCATTCAACTAGACAAAACAGACTGGCTTTCCTCACTTGTCTGGAAGTTGGTGCTAACTGATGGCCTCTCATTCTCCAGTATGTTAGCCTGGCTTTCTTACATCATGACAGTCTTAGGACAGCATTATAAGAAAGAACAGAAGCCATAAGTCATTTCAAGACCTAGGATCCAGAATTTACATGCTAAACTTCTGTTTCATTCTGTTAGCCAAAGTATCAGCCAGCCCAGATTCAAGGGGGTGGAGAGACAGACTTCACCTTTTGCTGGAAGGAGCAGAAATATCACAATGCACAGGACATGAACTCAAGAAAGTCATCAGGGGCCATTTTAAAACTCTGAACCACATTATGTAAAATTATTCATTTAATTTCTGCCTCCCCCAGTAGAATATCAGTATATGTGGACAGGAAATATGCATTTTTTAATCTCTGCATATTGCCAGCATTTAATGTAGTCTTTTGCATGTTCCAGGAATCTATAAACATTTGGTGAATAATTAAATTAATGAGTTAATGAATGAATGGATAAATTAATCAAAAAAGTAACAGATTTCACAAACTTCTGCCTCTCAGGATGAAGTTTCATCTGTAGAAAAAGAGACCTATTTCTCTCCTTGACCCACCAGAAAATTAGAAACCCCATAAACAGGGGCTATCTGAATCTACTTAAATTTTGCTGAGTATCAAGTTACTACATTAGTTTTCTATTGCTGCTGTAACACAGGGCCACAAACTTAAATTAATGCAACATAAATTTATGAGCTCATGGTTCTTCAGATGTATGGAATGGCTCAACTGAATTATCCACTCAGGTTTTCACAAGACAGGTCAAAATATCATCTGGCTGGGCTCTTATCTGCAGAATCTGGGGAAGAATCAACTTCCAGAATCAGTGAATTTGGATAAAATGCAGTTCTTGCTGTTGTAGGACTAAGGTCATTTTTTCTTGCTGGCTGGTGGTCAGGAGTCATCCTCAGCTCTTCCAAGCTGCCCACATTCCTTCTCATGCGTCCCCCTCCATCTTTAAGCCAGTGACATCCATGCTCAAATCTCTTACTTCCTCTTCTGTTCTCAGCCAGAATTCTTTGCCTTTAAGCCTTCATGTAATTACATTGGGACTACCTGTATAAACCACAGTAATCTCTCTATCATAAAGTCAATTGATTATTAACCTTAATTACATTTGCAAAGTCATTTTTGCCATGCAGCATAATATATTTACTTACAGGTGTGGCGCCAAGGGGCAAAGGTCAAAGGGCCAAAATTCTGTCTATCATAGATACTGAACAGCAACAAACTAAGTTCTAGGAGTCATGGATATGATTTGGGTGATGAATTTAGGAAAAGGTGATTTCTGAACTCCAAGTCTGTCATGTCTGCTCTCCTTCCCATAGTCCCCAGAGAGCAAACTACCATTTCATTTGTCCACTTAATCTAACATCCTTATTGATCGTATGATCTCTAAAAATATTTATCACTGAATGAATTTAATCAAGGGAGTTGTCTCTGACAAGGATATTTGTATTCTGTAACACACATAGCAAAATGTGATGCGAAAAGAAAAAAGCAGATGCAATGTTTGTAAAATCTTGATTATAGAATGCCATGGGCTGACCTGTGTCCCTCAAAATTCATATGTTGAAACCCTAAACCTCAGTACCTCAGAATGTCACTATGTTTGTAGAAGGGGCTTTTAAAGAGGTGATTCAATTAAAATGAGGCCCTAAGCATGAACCTTTATTCAGTCTGACTGGTATCTTTACAAGAAAAGAAAATTGGACACAGAGAGACACTAGGCACGTGCACACACAGAGGAAAGACCATGTGAGGGCACAATGAAAAGGTGGCTGTCTGCAAGCTGAGAAGAGGGACCTCGGAAGAAATCAAATCTGCTGATACCTTGTCTGGGACTTCCAGCCTTCAGAACTGTGAGAAAGTAAATTTCTGTTTAAGCCACCAGCCTGTGGTATTTTGTTATGGCAGTCCTAGCAAGCTAATACATAGACAAAGAAATATTAAACATAAATGTCTTGAGAATGGTCAGTGGTAAAAATATATCAGAAATTTTTATCCACACTTAGACCTTTTTAAAAAAGAATTTAAAGATTAGGAAGAAAATTCAAATTGGTTAGTCATCACTTAATCATTATTTTAAATTTCCCAGTGTCAGAATAAGGAAAGCTGGCTGATTCGACAGTTATGGAATATAATAATTGTAATGGTTGAGAAAAGTGAAAGACCAATATTGCTTGCTTATTCACATAAAATTGTTCAGAATGCTAAAATCTTGGACTTTTATTGACAGAACTACAGAAAAATGATATTATTGTTAACTGTGGTTCGCTACATGTAACATTGTTTATCTACATGTTTAAAGCAACATACTTTATAGTAACCCTTTAATTGGAAGTGTATTTATACTTAGGATTCATTCATTCATTCATCTATTCAACTAATATGTATTAAGAACCTGCTATGTGCCAGACACATGCTTAGGCAATGTTGTTAAGTAGTGTAGATTAAGGCCTTGATGCCTTCATGTTTAGGAAGATGGAAATCAGCAAACAATACACACCCTAACTGTGTTAGTAATGATGTAGATAAAACAATGAGGGTGCTATTTTACATATGGTGATCAAGGAGGGACTCTGTGGTGGTAATACCTGAACATAGGCTTAAATAAAGTAAGAAAGCAAGTCATTCAATATTTGAGGAGAAAAGTTTTAGACACAGGGATCAGCAAGTACCAGGGCCTTAAGCCAGAAAGATTCTGGGCTTGTGTATAAGAAATAGCAAAAGACAGTTGTTGCTTGAGGAGGTGAGATGGAAAGTAGCAGATGAGATTAGAGAGGTAATTTTAAGGACTACTTCATACAGGGCCGTGCAGGCTGTAGCAAGGACTTTGGATTTTCTGCTTATTTTCACAGAAGGCCATTAGAATATCACGAGCAGGGCAGTTACAGGATCTGACCTGTGTTTTAAAAGGACTTCTCTTGATACTAGTAGAAAATATATTGGAAAGAAAAAAGATGGCTTAGAATAAGGTAGTAGCAGTTGTTGGACTTGGGATATATTTTAAGATAGAGCTATACTTAAAGAAATCAACTAGTCTCATTGGGTATGAGAAAAAGTACAGTCAAGGTTGATATTAGGGCTTCTCTGGTGGCACAGTGGTTGAGAGTCTGCCTGCCGATGCAGGGGGCGTGGGTTCGTGCTCCGGTCCGGGAAGATCCCACATGCCCCGGAACGGCTAGGCCCGTGAGCCATGGCCGCTGAGCCTGCGCGTCCAGAGCCTGTGCTCCGCAACGGGAGAGGCCACAACAGTGAGAAGCCCGCGGCGGCAAAAAAAAGAAAAAAAAAAAAAAGTTGATATTAATATATTTGGTCTGAGCAAGTAGATGACGGTGATGTCATTTCATGAAATGGGGATCAGTAAAAGAAGATAACTTTAGAGAGAAAAATTAAGAGTCTGGTTTTAGTCATATTAAAGTTTGAGAATCCTGTGAGACATAGGGAGTTTTGATGAATCAGCAGTTAGAAATAGAATCTGGAATCCAGGGAAGCAGTTTGGAGCTGAAGACAAAAGCTGACAGGTTGTTGGTATAGATAAGGTACTCATAGCCATGAGAGCTGATGTGACCACTTAAGATGTGAGTAAAGATGAAGAGATAAAGTTTAAGGGTAAAATCCCAGGGAACTTGAAATTTGGAGGGTGGGAAGAAGAGGAGGAGCCAGAAAAAACAAAGGAGAGATCAAGGAAGTAGAACACTAGAAGTGTGTGGAGTCTTGGCAGCTAAGGAAAGAAAAAGAAAAGAAAGAAAGAAAAAGTGACCAACAAACTGGTCAAAGGCTATTTAGAGACTGAATAAACTGAAGACTGAAACTTTTTCTAGAGAGCATTTAATATATTTTCAAGTACTTTCAGATGACGGACTTACTTTACTCCAGGGGAAATAATAGAGCAACATGTTTCTCAGCTGTGCAGTGGCTTTCTCAGATGCTCAAGCAACATGCAATAAATTGACGAATGGATAGACACACTGGAGTGCTCAAGGTCGCCCATAAATGGCATATGAAACCTGTCCTGGAAATGCCCAATAAAAGTTCTTTTATGACAAAGTACAGTGTTTTCATCAAGCCAGTGGGACTTTTCATCCCACAATTTTATTCTGTGACTGAATTATCTAAGAAAACTACTTTTTCATCTTCAAGTCAGCAAAAATATTATTATCAAATCAGGTAATTAGAATGTGTTTTAAAGAATGCTTTTAGTTTGTTTTCTATAGACAATCAACTTGGAATGTGATGAATAAATTACAGCTTTACGATCTCTCACCATTTTGGACTTCTTTCTGATTTACACAAACAGTGTTAGAATAATCAGAGACTCATGATAAATTTTCAAATTTTGTCATTTTACACTCACACAGAATAAATAAATTTTTCTTTTAATTGCTTGCTGTTTCATTAGTATTACTGTTAACTGTCATCTATATTGCTGAGAGAAAACAGAAAAGAAAAATTCAACAACTACCCAGGAGTATAAATGGGAAATGTTTTATTAACTTGCCAAATCTATATAAAACATATTTAAGTTTTTCAAAAGAAATGTATTTGGAACATTTGCCTGAATCATAGGATGCTATGTAAGATTTGACCAATCCACTAGATAATTCTATGTGTCAATATTTGCTCTAAGTGTTCTGATGTTCCTACCCAATCTTCAACATTGTAGAGTCATTTGAGATTCTTGAAAGGATTAATCAATACAGGTATCAGAACAAACATTTACTTGGTAGAGTGGGTATGGCTTTTATGTGAAGCATTTAAAGTTAACCTGAATTTTTTATTTATTGTATTCCATGCTTTTGTTGGTAGTGGTATAATTTCTAAAATGAATAATTTATGCATCATTTTGGAACAAAATATATTGTCATCTTCCGTTTATTTAAGCCATTCTTGAACCCTCAAGTATAGAGTATTTACCTAAGCCAAGTTGGGTGGATTTGAGAGAGGCTATGACATTTTTGTGTGCATTATTTTAAAGAGGAGTGTTCATAGTTTTCTTCAGTGATCTTAGAAACTTAAAGACCATAGTAATTTTGTCCAAGAAAGAAATAAAATGATGTAATGTGATGTCACCAAATCCCTAAAATGTATTCAATGAGTGATCATTAACAGTAGATTGCATACCACTGTTTACTACCAATACATTTTACTCTGCTATAATGAGGTCATTCAAACAGCAAAATAGTGTATTCTTTTTTATTTTGAAGGAAATCAGGAATAATAATAAGAATTGCTTAAGAATAGTAATTTTAATATTTAAATACACTTTCTCATTTTGTTTTATTCATTACATACTGAGTCTATTTTATAAGAAAACAAACACATATTTTTCTTCCTTAAAGGCAGTTACATAATTCCTGAGAAAGCTGTCATAGATTGAAAATGAGTGAGAAGAGCAAAAACAGACAAGAATAATATATATATTATTCTTTTCCATTATGGTTTATTAAAGGATACTGAATATAGTTCCCTGTGCTATACAATAGGACTTGTTGTTTATTCATTCTATATATAGTAGTTTGCATCTGCTAGTCCCAAACTCCCAATCCAACCTCCCCTCCCCCTCCCCCTTGGCAACCACAAGTCTGTTCTCTATGTCTGTGAGTCTGTTTCTGATTTGTAGATAAGTTCATTTGTGTTATATTTTAGATTCCACATATAACTGATACCATAAGGTATTTGTCTTTCTCTTTCTGACTTACTTCACTTAGTATGATAATCTCTAGGTCCATCCATGTAGCTGCAAATGGTATTATTTCATTCTTTTTTATGGCTGAGTAATATTCCACTTTATATATATACCACATCTTCTTTATCCATTCGTCTGTTGATGGACATTTAGGTTGTTTCCATGTCTTAGCTATTGTAAATGATGCTACCATGAATACAGGGGTGCATGTATCTTTTCAAATTATAGTATTATCCAGATATATGTCCAGGAGTGGGATTGCTGGATCGTATGGCAACTCTATTTTTAGTTTGTTGAGGAACCTCTGTATGTTCTCTGTGGTGGCTTCACCAATTTACGCTCCCATCAGCAGTGTAGGAGGGTTTTCTTTTCTCTATGCTCTCTCCAGCATTTACTATTTGTAGACTTTTTGATGATGTCCATTCTGACTGGTGTGAGGTGGTACCTCATTGTAGTTCTGATTTACATCTCTCTAATAAGTAGCAATGTTGAGTATCTTCTCATGTGCCTATTGGCCATCTGTATGTCTTCTTTGGAGAAATGCCTATTTCGGTCTTCTGCCTATTTTTTGATTGGATTGTTTGCCTTTTTTGTTATTGAGTTGTTTAAGCTGTTTGTATTTTTTGGAATTTAAACCCTTGTCAGTCACATCATTTGCAAATACTTTCTCCTAGCCCATAGGTTGTCTTTTTGTTTTGTTTATGTGCAAAAGCTTATAAATTTGATTAGGTCCCATTGTTTATTTTTGCTTTTATTTCTATTGCCTCGGTAGACTGAGCTAAGAAAACATGGGTACGATTTATGTCAGTGAATATTTTGCCTATGCTCTCTTCTAGGAGTTTTATGCTGTCATGTCTTATATTTAAGTCTTTAAGCCATTTTGAGTTTATTTTTGTGTGTGGTGTGAGGGTGTGTTCTAACTTCATTGATTTACCTGCAGCTGTCCAACTTTCCCAGCACCACTTGCTGAAGAGACTGTCTTTCCCCTTTGTATATTCTTACCTCATCTGTCAAATATTAATTGACCATAAGTATGAGGGTTTATTTCTGGGCTCTCTATTCTGTTCTATTGATCCATATATCTGTTTTGGTGTTAATACCATTCTGTTTTTATTAGCGTAGCTTTGTAGTATTGTCTGACATCTAGGTGGGTTATGTTTCTTGCTTTGTTCTTATTCCTCAGGATTGCTTTGTGTCTTTTATGGTTCCATATAAATTTTAGCATTATTCTAGTTCTGCAAAAAATGTCATGGGTAATTTGACAAAGATCTCATTAAATCTGTAAATTGCTTTTAGTAGTATGGCCATTTTAACAGTATTAATTCTTCCAATCCAAGAGAATGGGATATTTTTCTATTCTTTAAGTCATCTTAAATTTCCTTTATTAATATTTTATAGTTCTCAGAATATAAATCTTTCACCTCCTTGGTCAGGTTTATTCCTAAGTATAATAAAATATATTTTTAAAAGAAAGAGCAGGAGTTGGAAAATAAAAAAGGGGGTGGTTAAGATAGCTTATTGCTAAAAAATACTTTTAGAGTAATATAAAAAGTATAACAAATGCCAGTGCATTAGCATTTAGGTAAAAAATGAGAAAACTTGTTTTAAATTTTATTTAAAAAGTGGTCTCTCTTAAAACATGAAGGTGGGAGCTGAATGTTTATATGCATTATGTTCGTATTATTTATTTTATTGTGCATAGCTCTGAAAGGACAAGGTTAAAGTCACCTCTTTGAATACATTGCCCTTCAATGTATTCATTGATTTCCTAAGTGCAATTTTATAACTTAATTTCAATGACTCCCCAAGATGAAATTTTTGGGAAAAGGGAGAGGACTTTTCAACCCATTGATTTTGTTTAATAAGTTACTTTAGATATGAATGATATTTCATAGTCTATAGTGATTAAAGGTTGCCAGTAAATATATTTGTGCTTCAACTAAAAGATGTAAATTTACTTCAAGCTCCTCTCCCACCTCCACTGAGTTTAGATATTTACAGAATGATCTAAGTTTTATAGCCATTATGTTAAAAATAGGCCAAGAGCTTATTTTATGACTTCACTGAGTAGATACCTCAACACATCACTTTGGAGATAAGTGTTTTTCTTTAATCTGAAGATTCCCTTTGAGTTTGAAAGTTGCCTAAAACAACTTAAAATTCAGATATTTCTGAATTATGAAGTAAAACTAACTCTATTTCACATCTAATTCAGGACACATTCTAACTTTCTAAATCTAAAATCAACAGACTATATAATTTGGTAATTTATTCTTATAATTTTTATTTCATCAAACCCACAGAAGGAAAAGGAAGCTTCTTAACTATCAACAAATAAGGCTATATTATGGTTTAATGTTATAAAAGTGTATGTCAGAAAGATGTAATATAAAGGCTATTTCATCAATCCTAAAATGGAGTTAGAAATGTATGGAGGATCCATTTTATTTATTTATTTTTTAAAAAAATGAAGTCCAGGTAAATTTAATACCTATCACTGCATCATGTATATTTCAAATTTTAGAGTATATTTCCAACAATGTCAATGACCAACTTTCTGTTTAACAGATAGACATTTAGTTTGGGGACTCAAAGCATGGCTGCCATATTGGAGGCTGCCAGTAGGTGGCAATGTAACTTATAAAGACATTAAGAGAAAGCAGTGTGAAGGAAAACATCTCTAAAAGAAATGCAATTTATTCTTGGTCAGAGAACCAAGGGAAGATGCAACTTTTTGTTTGAAGCTCTTCCTAGGAAAATCTTCTTGTGTTACATTCTAGAGTTGTTTTCTACTTGGAACAGACTAAAATTTGTGAGTAGATGGAGAAAACATTCTGGAAAGTATACGAATTTGCCAACTCAGAAATTTTTGATGAATACCTTCAATTATATAAAATAAATTGGCCTAATTTATTTTTCTAATTGAATTGATAAGTCCAACCGGACTTTGCATAGAATCAACCAGTGGCTAGCACTGTATCCTTCTTTAAATTATATTGATATTAAATTCTAACCTACATAAAATTAATCAAACTACTGTATCAGGAACAGAGCACAGAAACCTGGACACAAAGTATCAGAGAAACCAAAATACGTGTTACATATTCAAACAAACAAATTAGAACAAACACAAATGTTCATGAATTGACACTGTTCCTGCCACATCCCCAGCACACAGACACACACACACAGACAAAGTTTGGACTTTCACCATCAAATTTAGTTTTCTTAACCCTAAGCAAATTAGAAGAAACCCAGTAGAAAGGTAAAGAAACTATTGAAGACACGTCTACTATTAGCAATGTAGTGATCACTAACAGGGAAGAGATTAAAAGAACTGTAAGAAATACATACACATACATACATAAGTACGTACTCAGATTGACAATTTTCTTCTTAATCTGGCATAATTTAGTGTAGTATAAAATAATACTATATACCTCAATGGTTTCTCTTAATACCACTATATTAAAACTATATTGAAGCACAAGTAATGTCTTTAACAATGATAGGGAATATATATATGCAATGTAACAGTTTAGAAAAAAATATAGATATTTGTCATGACTTTGAAAAAAGTTTTAATTTAAGATAACTGAAATAGAACTCTGAAAGATAATCAGGAAAAGAACTAAGTTTTAATATATGGTAAGCAGAATGCTAAATGGCTTATATAAAAATGTCATCACAGAAACAAACAAACCTATTTGGTACATTATTTTTAATCTTTATTTTATGAATGAGGAATATAGGCTTATAGAATTTAAGAAACATGTCAGTGTTGGCACAGCTATTAAAGTGACAACATTGGATCTCAAGCCCAGACCTGACTCTAGGGATGCTTCTTCTACCACACTGTGTCATTTTAGTGATTTGAATAATTGATTTACATAGAGCAGCACAAACTCTAAAATGAAGTGTTAACGTACTTGGTCAGATCAGAGTTTTATTATCAACTCGACAAAAGCACATTCAAATAGGTGGGGAGAAAGATGTATCACATATCTAAATGCAATGCTATGTTTTTTGTTCGAAAGATATATGGAAGCCATTTGTTCCCATATTAAGTAATCCCAAAGTATATTTGCTTTGAATTTTTTTTTAATTTAAAAATTTTATTTTTTGGTTTTTAAATATCCTACCAGGTTTTTGCATGCCACTTTTTTCTCTTGTTCCACTGTGACTACCTCTATCAAACTCTTGCTTTATTATCTAAATTCTAACTAGCTTACTATACTCTAAACAACCAAATGGATGGCCAAACTCATTGGAATGTTGTGTTATAAAAAGATGGAATTCCTGATTAACTGTCTATGTGGTTTGCTATAAATGAAATATACTAATTCTAGTCCCTAAATTTTAAGACATCTGTTTTGTTTAGAGACAATTTTTTTCTTCTTTTTTCTGAATTCTCAACTATATTTCAAACATTTGAGTATCCTTCAAAATGAGGATTTCCATTTACTTGTATTATATAGAATATTTCTAATGCCTTGAACAGTTTCTCAGATGGAATTCATAAGTTAAAAGCTACTAATATTAGCTGCATTTTTACCTCAGCTTTAGGTTTTAAGGTTAAACAGAATTTTAATGTAAACAGTTTCAGGAACCTGTTCAGAATTCTGTTAAGATTACACAGAATAACTAGTTAAAACACTCCATACTAGCAAATAATTGTGGGAAGTTCTAAGATTTCTTATTTTACTGGCTCTATACTTAGTATTCTGCTCTTCATGTCTAATTGAAGTTACACGTAGTGTCAACCTTGTAGAAATAATAAATTAAGAGTAGTGTAGGTATTTTTTTAAATTTGTGATTTAATGACAATAATTTGTGCATATATGGTACTTTTCCCCAAATTGCTTTGGAAAAACTTTGTAACATCCTCTCCTAAAACCTTACCGATATCCTTTTTAGGAAGATGACAAATATCGTTATATCAGTAAGAAACAAGATGAATAGAAGATATAAATAAAAAAGTAACATTTAGAAAAGGTATTTCTAATTTGGCTATATGCCAATTAAAAATCCAAGTAAATACCTACATTACCAATATTCCATAAGATCAGTGGAAAAAGTAAATAACTCCTATGGAAAGAAGCTATACGTAAGCCATAGACACTACTCTCAATGCTTACGTTGTATTTTAGTCCCTTACATGTGAAAGCCAACAATTTGACAACTCTCTTGCTATGACACGCAAGTGGTTAATTATGCAGTATTCTATATGATTCAGTAGATTTGTTTTTGCTAGAATATATAACCACATTGACTTCTTGAAACCACATAATCTGTTATTTAGAAGTTGTGGTAACGCTTTTTAAGTGTTCTCCAACTCCAGCTCTAAAAATTGTTTGCTATTGTTCCTGTTGTTTAGTAATTAGACCAAACTTCCATCACTAAGTCATACTCTTTTCATTTCTACCACTGTTTTTCCTACTTTGGAGAGCTATCATTTTCCATAGCAGACTTACATAGAAGAGTATAGGCAGGAAACAAGGTCTTAAATCCTAGACCAGCTCTTCTTTTTATTGTTAGTCCTATTACCTTGGCCAAATCATTTAACCTTTCTGAACCCCACATTCTTTTTTGGGGGGTACGCGGGCCTCTCACTGTTGTGGCCTCTCCCGTTGCGGATCCGGACGCGCAGGCTCAGCGGCCATGGCTCACGGGCCCAGCCGCTCCGCGGCATGTGGGATCTTCCCGGACCGGGGCACGAACCCGTGTCCCCTGCATCTGCAGGCGGACTCTCAACCACTGCGCCACCAGGGAAGCCCAGAACCCCACATTCTGAGTCAGGAAAATGAAGGGGTTGGGATAAATTGTCTCTAAGTCCTCTTCTAGTTCTACAACACTCTGATTCTCTGTACAGGATTTCAAAGTGGGTCACCAACTTTAGAATTCCTGGGTTTTCCTTTGTAATCTGCCTTAAGAACAGTACTGGTGATATATAGCATCACAAGAATAAATTGGTAGACCTTTATTTAAGTGAATCAGTTGGAAAGTTTTTAAAATTATTATTCAAAAAAATCTATCTTTAATCTATAATAGGTGCCAAACAATTAATTAGTTATGGATATAAAATAGTTCTCTTTGTACTGCCAATTTTGTTACTAAGAAAAATAACAGTGATTTTATGTCTTAAGTATGGACACATATGGTTCATGTTAATATCATATCTCATTATTCTTTACATTTTCTTCACTCTAAGTTTTCTTTCTGCTACTTCTATAAACTAGCTATTCAATGTAAGCCAGTAATAAGATATTTTTTAACCTACTAAATCTTATAAAGTCTAGCTCCAACTTTCTATGTATAAGGAGAATAAGAAATCATCTTGAGCTAGCATCACTTTCCTTGAAAAAGCAGTCTACCTAAATAAAAATAGTACATTCCATTTGTATACTATGGTCTTTGGAAGGTACATGCTAGATATTTACAAATAATATACATGATACTTGTCAAGTTAGAGATATGGACTATTATTAATAATGTTTTGTCTTCCACTTTTCTTGGTTATGTATGTTACTTTAACAAAAGATGTATATCACATGTAGTGCATTGGGAAAAACACTGACCTATGTGAATCTACAGGACCTTAGGCCCAGTTCTTAGTGTGTAGTATCTATGTGTACTTGGTCTAGTCATTTGAGATTTCATGTGTAAAATGAAGGTCTAACTTATCCTTAAGTTTCTTGCCAGTTCTTACTTTCTATATATAATGAAAATATTACTCTTCCACTCTTCTTACTTGGTACAATTTATATGATAAATCTTCCTGTTTTAGCAAAGGTAAAGTGAAAGAGTGAGTCACAGAGTCTTACAGAGGTGTAGTAGTTTTCTCACCTAGTCTCCCATTCACTCCCTTAAATTGGCTCTTTAAGGACAATTTACTCATTTACTTACTTTTCCTATATTGGATCCAAAAACAAGTCCAAGCAAAAAATGTACCAGTAAGATTTTTGTCTTAGTTAAATTTGAATAGAAATCATTAAGCATTTAGTAAAACATATTCCCTTAACAATCAAAATAATTGTACTGTGTATCAAAGGAAAACGAAAACAAAACGAAGAAAGATTGACTACCACCTGTGAAGGTTGCCAGCTTCTGACAGAAAGAATATTCTATAAAGTTCCCACAGGAATCAGCATCTTTAGAGTTCCAGCAATCATGGAAATGTACCTTATAAGAAAATGATTTTTAAGAATGAATTCCTCTTTATGTTCCAAAAGCATTCATGTTAAATTTCACAGGATATTAAATGCCTTGTAATTAATCTCAGTGTATTTTTTGAAACAAACCAGTAACCTGAAGTCAGAGAAGAAGACATAAATAAACACAAAGAAAATTGACTGGCTTGATGCCATGTCCTTAGAAGTAAAGCTGGGATTAGAATCCAGCACATTTCTTATTCTATTAGATAAGAAAAAAAAATCTACCATAATAAAAAGAGTCAGAAGAAAGCTTACATATTGAACCCATGAATATATACCTTGGGAGCTAAAATAAACAGACAAACAAAAAGCAAAGAAAAAGAAAAAAGAGAGAGAAAATAAATCAGCCTGAAGCCATTTGAGTTTGACACAATTTGTTTCTTCTCTGATTAGAGCAGAATAAGTAAATGGAAAGTGATGTGTGTATTGGGGGTGGGGGTAGTGAAGATATATGACAATAAGACAAAAGACTTTCAACTTTGAGTTTCTATCAAATTGAGATTTTATATCAGGCTTTTATTTTTTAACCTTATTATTTTAAAATGTGGAGTGACTTCTCATTTGTTTTTACCTATTAGATATCTTAAGTTTTCAGAGCCAAAGCAAATCAGAAATTTGAGGTTGTGTAATTGATGCATCAGTTAATTTAGCAGTCAACAGGTTGGTGATGAGAAAGCTGTAGATTCAGAGTGTCTGGATTCTTAATTATTATTGACTTAGGAAAACTTTTTGATTTCTCTGACCCTATTCACCACATCTGTTCTGTTAAAATTTCCTGCTTCCACCACAGGTTTGACAAAAGGCACAAGAATGATGGTTATGTGAAATATGTTGTATAGCAGAAAGCACTAGACATATGCAAAGTAGTAGTATTATCAAAGTGTCCTAAATTTTGGCAGTGATCTGATGCAGAATATGAATTATCCAAATAATGATTATGAAGACCCACCTGTCATTGGATATGCAGACGTTTAAAATATAGTTAATGATTCATAAGATGTGGTGCTTATTAAACCTCTAATTAGGTGTTTTCTAATTTTAGTCTAATGATGACTCTTCTAGCCCTTAGGTCTTTTTGCTTTCTGTTTTTGGTTTCACCAGTTTCAAAACTGACTAAAAACTACATGAAAATCAGTGAAATCTTTTTAGTTTGTGTGTCTTTTTAGTTTATATTGGTAGAGTGTTAGATAAATATCTCCTTCACCATTAACAGTTATAGTTATTAAGTATACTTTTGTCCATTAGAAATACAGAAGACACTGACACATGAGAATTTTTTTATACTATACTTTAAATCTAGAAATCACTGTATGTGTTAAGCTGGGATTTTTTGAATGAAAGTAGTTAGTTGCCAGATATTTTACACTGCTTCTTATCATGTCCACAAACAGGAAATGTGTCCCAATTAATTTTGCTAGACATTTATAAATGAAAAGGAAATACAATTTGAGTTTGCCTGGTTCTATTTCTAGAATGACACAGACAACTGCTGACGGTGAAGATATGATTTAGCTTTATAAACTTCTAAAAACACTATTTAAAATGTCAAATTTTCCAAGAGTAATAAGAAAAGCTTACTTAGAGCACACGAAGAACCTGCATGCTCTTGTCCTGCTAGAGCCCAGCTTGACCCTGGTGATAATACCTCTAAAATTTACAAAATTGTTCATCCAAATGTTACATGAGGTGGAAAGTATAATATTTTTACATTTACTAGGTAAATAGTTTTCACACAGGTCTTGATTTTGTAATGCAGGTCCCAGAGCTATGAAAAAATAAATCCTAATTATTCTATATAATTAAATTTATTTCATCTCATATACCTTTCACCTAATTTCTATATCAGGATAGTAGCTTTTAAAAATTATTTTAAATATTAATTACAGAGGCAGTAAAAGATTCCATGGCGTTTTCAATGTGTATATACTATATTTACACATTTATATCCATTATGTGTAAGGGTATTTATAAATGAACAAAGCTGTTTGAATTCCAAAAATATACAAATTAAGATTATTTGTAGGTAGTGAAGTTTTTTTCCATCTAAATTTCAGGTAATATAGATTTTTATATTTATATTAATGAAAAATTATTCATAGCCATAATTCTATTATACAAGATGAGAAAAATAAAATAAATGGCAAACCATACCAACCAGTCTGCTGACACTCTCATTCTAAATGTAGAGATATTTTAAAATTTACCTCCAATATTAAATTATCTTTTTTTGCACAAGGTGTTAGAAATGTAGATGAACTGACATACTTGAAATGAGTTATTTTAGACTTAGTAGGTATAATTAATACACCTTGAAAAGGGAAGTAGTGTTGATTAAGGAACTATTGGCATTCCTCATTAATCTTGCCTCATAACCTCTTAGTGAGTCTTTATATAATGCTTTGGGCTTTTATAGGATATAGTTTATGGGAAAGGATAACGACTGCTTACTGAGCCTATCACCACCAGTGTCATCAGTATCCCTACAGAGTATTTCCTCATTCAGGCTAACTTTTTGCCCTATTTAGATAAGGGGGCAGCATTTCCAGGTCATTTCACCATAAAGAGTAAGGTCACTGCTTTAATGTTAACATTGCCAGGGCTTCCACATAATTTCTTGTATCCTGTGTTAATTCTTCCCTATTCATGGTTCAAGGGAGAGACACTATTTTCAGCCACATGAAGAGAAGAGGGACAGTGTTATCTGCTCAAGTTGTAGCTTTCCAGGGCATTGCTAAACCCTGGCGTACTGGCCCAGAGTATGGTTTTTTTCCACTCTCACAAACTTATTCTTCCACTTGAGTCTATACAGGAGTGGATATTATAAGCTGTGAAATGCACCAGCTTTGGCTGAGGAAACCACATATAATCTTCTATAATCATAAGGTCACAGAAGACATAGAAGCTCAAATTCAGCGAATAGTTAAATGGGAAAACAATTATAACAAGGAGAATGAAAAATGGAATTCATATTAGGAAAAAGCTGAAAAAATATGATAAAACATGAGAAGAGACTTGTGATTTACAACAAAGTAAAGAAGAAAATATGGAAAAAAGCCCTACATCATAAAGATGAGATAACAGAGTAGTTGAAGTAAAAAAATGGCTCATTGAGAAGGATCCTCTATCTTTTCCTACCTTTCATTGGGTACACATGAAGCTATCAAAAAAAATTAGAACCTATTTTGTAATAACTTGCAAAGACTGTTTCTATAAACCATATACTGCCTGTTAAAATCCAGTATGTTCTGAAGCTCACTGATAGAATTATAGTCATTGTTTTGTCTATACTCTTGCTTGTTTTCAATAGAAAATTGAAATACAAATAAGGTCACTGATTCTCTTAAAATTGTAAAAGACATTAGTGTGCTGTGATCAAAACACTCAATTTACTAGTTTAGTGAAAGAATACCCTAAGTTCCTTTAGTTCTAAATGACTGTGATTAAATTACCTATGTTTTCCAGGACACACAAGCCTAAAGACAACACAAGACAGGAAATCATTACTTTTCTAGCTCTGCTTGTCTTTCCTCACAAACTCCAGTCTCCTTCAAAATTCTCCTGAAATGTCTGGGAGCTCTCATGATGTCAGCAGTAGGTTAGTCCTCTCTGCTAAACTATGCATTGGACGTGTCCTACTTCCTTGATTTTGGCACCATTTGATGATGTCCCCTTTTACTACTGTTACTACTAGAGAAATCACAGCTGCCAAAACCCATTGGATTAAGTGTGTGCAAACTCAACTCAAGAAACTAACTGAAGTAAGTTTCCTGCATATGAAAACCTATGAGTCAGGGCAAAGTTATATAGTAAATGGCTGCAAGGAGTTTAAGTTCTATCAGAGAAAACAATCTTAAATAATTTTGTGAGAAACATTAGGTAAAAGCAAGAACACTACACAAAGAGGATTAACCTAATTTGGGAAGCAGGAGAGGCTTCTCAAAAAGGGAGATTTAACCTGAAACAAGAATAAATAAATCACAGATTTCTACTCCAGAGATCTGAAAAAAAATAAGTACTTTGAATGGGTCCCTTTCAAAGTGCAGGAACATCATAGATATGCTACCAAAATAATTACTTTTAAAAGATAATTGGGCTTGCAAGAAAGTTAGAACAAATCAATATTTAGATGGTGCCAGAAAGCTAGAGTCAATTACCAATACCTATGCTGAGATCTGAAAACAACAACCAGTCAAACTTTAGATATAAACAAAGAGAATTGTCAAGAATCATATAATTAATGAAATTGAAAACCCCATACCAGGATTAAACAGAAGATTAAGAAAAATTGTGTTCTACTATTAGGAAATTGTATGTTCAATATTAAAAAATAATTACTCAAACTTCTGCAGAGGAGAATAAGAATATTAATAAATAAAATGTATGTGTGTTTGTGTGTATGTGTATATGACAGAATAAGGAAAAGCATAACATATGTATAATAAGAACCTGATAAGGAGATAATAGGGACAATGGAAGAGAGTTAGCATTCAAGCTAGTTAAAAATATACCAAAGCCAATGGAAGACATGAAGCCACAGATACGAAGCAAGTAAATACCAAAAGTGACAATCAGAAGAAAATATTATTATAAAAAGAGGGAAGACCAAAACATGAATGGCCAAAGTATCCAAAATAAAACGTGAGAGAAAGTATAAAGAAATATATTTAAAAGGATAGAAGGAAGGAGAGAACAAAGAGAAGACATGCTCTGTGACTCTCAAGATTTATATGAAGTTTGAGGGCGATCTTAGCAACAAACATAAATATGAAAGAATTATTTGTAAAAATTGGTACCAGAAT
This sequence comes from Platanista minor, assembly GCA_004363435.1. NCBI lineage: Eukaryota > Metazoa > Chordata > Mammalia > Artiodactyla > Platanistidae > Platanista > Platanista minor. The sequence continues at coordinate 50,659 of RJWK010005186.1, forward strand.
TCTTAAATTAATGCATAGAATATGAATATCTCCAAAAAAGTCTTTTACAGAAGAAAAATATGAATGGAAAAGCTATTCAATTTCATTAGCATTCAGAGAAATGTAAATTAAGATGTAACAAGATATCATTTTATACCCATTGGATTCGCAAAAATTAAGAAATCTGCAAATACTAAGCATTGGTGTGAATGTGGAAAAGAGGAAAGTTTTAGACACAGCTTGTGGGAACTTAATATGTATAATCACTTTGGAAAACAATTTGGTATTATCTAGTAAAACTGAATATGTCCATGTTCTCTTAAGTCAGAAACTCTTCACCTAAATATAGTGTTTAAAGAGAAAGTCTTGCATGTGAACCTGGAGACATACAAATGCATGTCAGGGTAACATTATTTTATAATAACAATTAAAAACAGGGGAAATTAAGAAAATATTTATCAACAGGTTAAGGCTAAATGATTTGTAGTGAATATATCTATAGAATATTATATATCAGCAAAAATATGCAAATTAGAGGCATAAGCCACAACATGGATTGACCTTAGAAACTAAAGAAAGTTGCAGCATAATGTTTGGCATAAACAAAATTAAATCATATACTGTTTAGGTATATCTACACATGTGAAAAACTACTTTAAAAAGCAAGAAACTGATTAAACACAAATTTCAGAATAGTTGTTTACTTTAGTGAATAAGGTAATGGGATATGGGAATAACATAGTACTGTATAGGTACTGTTCTATTATATGTCGGGAATGTGCTTTATTATTATATTTATTTTAATTTTATTATCCTTCCTCACATTTTTTTTTACTGGATCAATTATTGCATGATAAAAAATTATTTGGAACTAAGCACATAAAGAGAGAAAGGATTTTTTTTTTTTTTTTGGGGTACACAGGCCTCTCACTGTTGTGGCCTCTCCTGTTGCAGAGCACAGGCTCTGGGCGCACAGTCTCAGTGGCCATGGCTCATGGGCCCAGCTGCTCCATGGCATGTGGGATCTTCCCAGACCGGGGCATGAACCCGTGTCCCCTGCATTGGCAGGCAGACTCTCAACCACTGCACCACCAGGGAAACCCCAAGAGAAAGTATTTTATAGTAAGCACAAAGAGCATTGTAAAAACTTGATGGCTGCAAATTCAGGGCCAATATGAGGAAATTGTTGATGGTGCCAGTGACATAGCTACTCATCATAGAAACTTGTTTATGAATTCCATGCAAGGATTTCTACAAGGGTAAATATATCTGACTGAAAATCCCTGACCTCTTCCACTGTCACTGTCAATGTTGATGGCATGCCTAGGGTTGCCAGATAAAATTCAGGATGCCCAGTTCAATTTGAATTTGAGATGAACAACTATTTTTTAGTAAAAATATGCCCCAAATATTTCATGGGACTTATTTATACTAGGAAAAACTGCTGCTTATCTGAAATTCAAATTTAACAGGGCACTCGTATTTTTATTTGCTTAATCTAGAAGTCCTAGACATGCCCCTTCATAGCTGAAGGTACTCTCTTCTATCACTGAAGAACATGCTATTTGAAGGCCACTGATGTTTTAGTCCTCTCAATATCTAAGCTCTTTTAGTCTTCACTATTTTCTGTTACAGCCTTTTTGTTTTACAATTCAGGCATTATCCATCAGCACAACGTAGAGGATGACACAGAGCATATTGTATATCACATGACCCTTCTTCTGACTGTCTGTGAACCAAAACCATGTGCCAGACTCTCCTTCTCTTTGTGTAAATTCTTTTCCAGAAAGCTACCAGAGCTCCCATGTAAATAGAACCATTGAATGACTTGCCAGACAAACCCACACATGTCTGAATCCTTGAATAAGTAAAGCATGAATTTAATGTAGGGCTCAAGTGAAATTGAATATTCAGTCGATAATAAGCTACAGTTATTAATAGCAGTTTCACTGAGTAGACTCATCTGTAAGACTTTTAAGAAGTTGTTCTTCGTCAAGATTTAAACTTTCTTTCTGAGTTTCTAGCCATTTTCTATAGTTTGTCCTTTATATACATAGAGAATTAGATAAACAGACCAATAAAAATTGTATAACTTAAAGTATACATTCTTATTGTAGTATGATTTTCTCTAGATATAGATGACATTTACTGTCCTATAGGCCAGTTACAATTTTTCCAAAGTGTTCGAAAACAAAAAACAACAACAGCAAACTATGCTAAATTGAAACCAAGTAAGAGTCCAGAAAATATTGGATAAAAAGACAAGATCTTGTTCTTCAATGGAATTCTGTGCTTTCAACTGTACTATGTCAATTTTGTGATTCTATACCTATTCAAACTTCAATATATTGATTTCTCAAGTCCTTTACTTATTTATGTTTATGTTCTTCTGCTAATAATCAATACAAATAGGTAAAATTTATCAAGCAAAATAGAATAACCTACATGCCTAAACAATGAAAGAAGCACTTTGATGGACCTAATTGAGATTGGAAAATATAATACTTTGTATAGTTTAAAATGTACTTGTAGGGCTTCCCTGGTGGCACAGTGGTTGAGAGTCCGCCTGCCGATGCAGGGGACATGGGTTCGTGCCCCAGTCCGGGAAGATCCCACATGCCGTGGAGCAGCTGGGCCCGTGAGCCATGGCCGCTGAGCCTGCGCGTCCGGAGCCTGTGCTCCGCAACGGGAGAGGCCACAACAGTGAGAGGCCCGCGTACCGCAAAATAAATAATAAATAAATAAAAATAAAATAAAATGTACTTGTAAATCTGTTCATTTTCTTAAGTTTCTATGCTTAAAAACTGGAGTATTGAGTAATCTCATTAGATTCTATGATTACTACATCTTTCTGGAAAATTTATTTCTATGATTTCAGAAATACGTATTTATTTCTGGCTGACAAATAATTTGTTATTAGAATTGGAAGTTTTGGCCCAGAAAGGAGGGAAGAAAAACATAGAAACTGTTCACACTGCATTTGTCATAGAACTTGAAGAATGATCATGGGTACTAAACCATGTTTTTGCTTTTGTAACCTAGAAAACAGAGACAGAGTGTGACCATATGAACTCCTAAGAGACACAAAATTTCTCTACATCAAAACCTGAATAGGAATTATTAGAATCTGTGTGCCTAATCTGTCTACACTAGTCAAAAAGCTTATAAAATGTAGTTTGAAGGAATTACTAAACTGGTTGATATGGGAAATATATTAAACATATTGGCATTTGACAAGATGTTTTCATGAAATTAAAGCTCAAGTAGGGTTACATGATATTTCAGTTAGGTGTATTGCAAACTGATTGAATGGAGGTGTTCAAAGAATGCTGGGAAGGGAATGACTGTCAGTCTGTAATAAACTTTTACAGAGTTCTGCCCTTGAATATGTTCTGTTCACTATCAATAACATGAATGCAGTGTGGCATCAATCAATGGAAGAATGACTGAATCTATAGTATGATAAAATCAGTTTTTAAAATCATCTTGATAAGTAAGAATGGAGGGCCAAATCTTGCAAGATGATGTGCAATACATACTCATACCTAAAAACCCAAGTGCAGTAGAATAGTACACTACAGATTAAAAGGAAAGAAATTCAATATGTGTCAATTCCAGAAAAGGTTAATTATACATTACAAAACATTATAATTCTATGATCTCTTGATTGATGGAGGAGATGGACCATCTCTTATGTGCTCAAATGCTTCACAGATTGATGTGTTCAATTTTGGTATAAGCATATAAAAATACCTACCTAGGCAACCAGAAATGTACTATAAAGGATTTGACAAAGATGAGTTAATTAGAGAAACTGAGAATATCTAATCATGATTAAGAATTTTTAAGCTGAAGAACAAAAGATCTTCAAACATCTGTTTTCAAATGTTTGAAGCATTATGATACAAAAAAACTAATTTTTTTTTTCTTAGTGAGTAGAACTAGGGCCAAAATGTAAATCTGCATTCAGACAGATTTTCACTCAATATAAGGAAAAGATTAAAATCTAATTGGCTAATCTGTATTTAGTTATCCATGTTTAAATGATTATTTGGGATGTTGTAGAGATTTCAGATACTGAATGATAAAATGGGCTAGATGACATTTAAAATCTCTTTGAGTCCTGACTTAATAATGCTAGAGTCATTATTTAACTAGGTTTCAAATTCATCTTTATCTCGATCTTATCTTTCAGCACTATTTTTTGGGTATTTTATATTTTTGAACACTCACTGTGGTATTTTAGATATTCCAAGGCATTTCCAAATTCACATGGATATCAGATCTTTAGCTGTATGTGATTCTGCTCTAATAATTATGTTGATAAAGGGAAACATAACTTTTTTGTCACCTAAATGGTACTTTTATTAAAGACGATGCCATATGTATGTATCATAGATAATGACAGACTATCCCAGGAAACAATAGACCAAGACTGAGAACAGAAGAACTTGAATGAAAATGAACATGAAAGCAAAGTAAAAAGATGACCAGTGAAACTGAAAGAGTGATAAGAGTAAAAAAATTCACCACCAACAAATGAGTACCATTAAAGAAAACACTGTAAAAGAGGAAGAGGGGAGTAACATTGAAAACGTAAAAACCAATCCAAAGGGAGAAAATATGGCATGAAAGGTAAATGAAGCTCACATCAAGTGACTGGAGCATGTCCAAAAACAACTGGAATTGGGAGAGTGATGAAATGCAGTAAGTTACCTTGGAATTTGCATTAAAATTAAACTAGTCACCATAAAAGCAAAGAATTTTAACAGGGAAAATTAACCCAGACAATAGAAAAGAACAGATAACAGAATCTCCAAAGACATGTGAAACAGATAACACGTCCACAAACAAAGGCAAGCTGCACAATACATGAAAAGGAAAGGCCAGTACATAGGCAAAGAGCAGGAAAAACAGGGTTGGGTACAAAAAAGGCATTGTGAGAACAGTGATAATAAAGAAAAGGGGAGGAAGATTGAGTTGGAAAGAGGTTGAGGGAATTAATGAGATAGCAAATGTTTATCAAGAATACAAAGTAAAATATCTGAGCGAATGAATCTTTCTGTCTCTCTCACACACACACACACACACACACACACACACACTTGAACCATTTAACATTCCCTTTAAACTGCATTCTGAATTCTGAATTATCACCAGTTACCTAGATAAGATAGACAAATAAAACCATCTTCTCACTATAGTTAAGTCAAATTCTATTGTGGGACCTTAAATTTGGAGAATGATTCTAACCCCTCAAGCAAGTTTGATACTAAAAATGAATGAAATCTGTCCATCAATTATTAGAACAAGTCTATAATTACTACTCTGTTTTTGTCAGCATGGGCTTCTACAGAAATATTGAAACACAAAGTGAATGTTTAGAAAAATGTGTGATGGAACTTCTTTTAATATCCTTATAATATAGAATGAATGTCTTTTTCTGCTTATAACTCTGTCACAGTGTTCTAGGCAGACTAACTGAGCACTTATACTTTATTACTTAAGCCCCCTATTAGATAACATATGTATAAACATCAAGAAACAGAATTATAACATGCCTAGGTCATGAACTTAATAGTATTGGTAAAAGTGTGGGGAAATAGGCATTTGTACACACTGCTGGAAGAAAATAATTGATACAGATTTCTGGAGGACAATTTAGCAATATGAATTTAAAAATTACAAAAGCTTAAATTGTCCAACATATCAATCTCCCTTTTGGAAATTTATGCATAAAATAATCAGTTAAGCGTTTCCCTGGTGGCGCAGTGGTTGAGAGTCCGCCTGCCGATGCAGGGGACACGGGTTCGTGCCCCGGTCTGGGAAGATCCCACATGCCGCGGAGCGGCTGGGCCCGTGAGCCATGGCCGCTGAGCCTGCGCGTCCGGAGCCTGTGCTCCGCAACGGGAGAGGCCACAG
>RJWK010005187.1:0-14676 GCA_004363435.1 Platanista minor
ACGGTTGGCTGGCACTGTCTTAGGGTCCAGGATTCTGTGAATCAGGATGGATCCATGGTGGCAAGTCTTGGGTCCAAACTAAATTTTATGTAAATCACATTATTTTTTCGAAGTTATATATTCTATTTCCCCTCATTTTTCACTACAGTTGGCCACATACCTGAGACTGGTTGGTTTTTTTTTTTTTTTTTTTTTTTTTTTGGCTGCATTGGGTCTTCGTTGCTGCGTGCGGGCTTTCTCTAGTTGCAGTGAGCGGGGGCTACTCTTCGTTGGGGTGCGCGGGCTTCTCATAGTGGTGGCTTCTCGTTGCAGAGCACAGGCTTTAGGCGTGCGGCCTTCAGTAGTTGTGGCACGCGGGCTCTAGAGCGCAGGCTCAGTAGTTGTGGCACATGGGCCTAGTTGCTCTGCAGCATGTGGGATCTTCCCGGACCAGGGCTCGAACCCGTGTCCCCTGCACTGGCAGGCAGATTCTTAACCACTGCGCCACCAGGGAAGCCCCGAGACTGAATTTTAAATTCTCATTTCTTATGTGAGATTGCATGCCTCCTAATCTTCATGGAGCAGCAGCGAATTTCCTCTCCATAAACCAACAGAATCCACCAGAATCCCAAAACAACTAGCATTTTCTACTTAAGCCTGGACTAAAAAAAAAAAAAAAATCATCTTTGGGTTAGCAACTATGTAGAAAAGTTACTTAACGCAACATACCAGACAGTTTTGTTTTTTGTTTTGTTTTTGTTTTTGCAGTACGTGGGCCTCCCACTGCTGTGGACCCCCCACGCTGCGGAGCACAGGCCCCGGACGCGCCGGCCCAGCGGCCGTGGCTCACGGGCCCAGCCGCTCCGCGGCATGTGGGACCCTCCCGGACCAGGGCACGAACCCGCATCCCCTGCATCGGCAGGCGGACTCTCAACCACTGCGCCACCAGGGAAGCCCCCAGACAGTTTTATATAACTGTAACGTGCGGAAACCTTCTGCCTTCCCTGGCAGTAAAGAAACGTTTTGAAGGTTATAGAAGGTCAGCGGACCTTGGGACGCAGAGTGTGGTGGTGGTGATGTCGTCTCTAAGAATCTGGCTGACTTGATTCTGTGATCTTTCTGTATGCATTGTGTGGTTTCGCGTTTTAACAAGGGTGTAACTATGATACGTGCTCACACCGTGCTGTGTTCGCACAGTCCTCCTGGTGCTTGGTGGTTAGTAAAGAAAAGGCAGAAATTAGTGGGAAAGGAATGGAGTTGGCTGTAGTGGGTAAGGCCTGGCATATGGGAGGGGCCTTCTAGACACAGCAGTATGTGTGTAAATGTGGGTTTTATTTCACGCATGGGGATAGCTGTATCTGTCAATCGCAAAACTTTCAGTACATTTCTTTGAAAGTTTTCTTGTGCCTGTACTCTTTCAAGAATGGAAACGGTAAATTCCTGGCTCCTTTTCTGCCTGGTTGGAAGAAGAAAGAGGCTCTATCTTTCAGACGTGGATGAAGCCAGGCACCCTCTTTGCCTCTCTCTGCTGCTGCCCAGGGGTTAAGTGCGGGTAATAACCGGGAGTTTTCTGCCCAACAGTCAGGGCTTCTGTGTAACCCGGCTCTGTAACTGACTATAAAGGATGAACAGAACGCTAATTCCAGAAAGCCTCCATGTTTTATGTGATTCTGATGAGAAGCCTGAAACGGGCCCCCAAGTCATGAAAAGCACCAGGCCTGGTTCCTGCAAGCGGCCGGCAACCAGCTCCTCCCGAGACCCTCCTCAGAGCTTGGGGACAGGAAGCCGGCCAGCCGGCCCGCCCTGTGTGCCCTGTGTCAGAGCAACAAAGGCCAGGCCAGCCTGTCACCCGAGCGAACAGGTCGGGGTCCTGAGGAGGAATTGGGGGTATGTTGGACCTGGACAGATCAGACCAAGAGGCTTTGGAGGCTGGAGTTTTGTCAACAAATGAACTTGGCCCTATTTTAAGCCATGTTATGTACCAAGACTTCCTGTTTTTCCAAAGAAACCTCTTGTTTTTGTTTTTGCGATGATGGATTTATTGAAACATTTGCCATTCAACTGACTCACGTTGTTTTCTAACCAAAAAGTAAAATTGGGGATTTTGTAAGACCATTCTCCAAAGATTACTGCTTCTTCAGGAATATTTTGGCCTCGGAGGGCGGCTGATCAGCGAGTGAACAAAGAGCTAATTGCCAGCCAGGGTCCTGGATGGATTTCAGAGCTCGGGGGTTGGCCTCTTGTTTAGAGGGGGGCGGGGCTGGTCAGAGGACAATTGAAAGGGGCTTTTTGTTCCTCTGGGCTAAGTTAAGCCATGTGCCTCTCTTTCTAGGAGTGTTGGTCTGGCCAATCAGAGCCACGTCAGTCCCACTCACTTCCTGCCGACCTTTTGACACCGACAGATGTTTTTTCTTACAAGTGTCATTAGGCCTCTCTACTCGCTGACCTCATCAAATTGTATTGAGGCCATTTTCATAAGTTTTGTTTCTAAAAATCCATTTAACCCTCGCTGAGTTCCCCTCTGAGAATAAGAACACTCCGCTTCCTGTTTCAGCCTCTCTCTCTTCTGTCCCCGGACCTGCTCAGGGGGAGCTGAGCCCACCCTGGATCCCACAGAGCCTGGCGGATCCACAGAGGGCAGCAATGGCTTCCACCAAAGGGTGTAATGGAGACTCACCAACCAAAAATGCAGTGAAGGACCCAAAACGTCCCTGTGAGGGAGCCTTCCAGAGTCTTCAGGCTTTGCATCAGGGTCTGTGCCATGATCACGGCTCATCAAACTTCAGGGGCCACAGTGTGACTGGGAGGCAGGTCCCCAGTAGGTACACCTCACCTGTGTGACCTGGACAAGCCATTCCCTGTGGCGGGGTTGGCAGGGATCAAGCTGGGGGCCCCAGGCCCATGGAAGTTTCTCTAGCTGACACCCCTCATCCAAGATAGCAGACCACCATCTGACCAGAGGCTGGATCTGTTCTGGAGGCAGGAAGGTGGTGTCGATATTTTGGCCTTTACACAAAACGGACATGGAGAGTAGGAGTTTTGAGCCATGGTCCCTGACTTCTTGGAGCCCTGGGTTGTGACTTTATCTGAAAGGGTTTGGGCTTCCTCTGGGCTCACTCTTCTGAAAGTGCCCAGGGTGAGGGTTGCACCTCTGTCCTGTGAGCACCTGGGATGTTGGGGGCTTGCTCGAAGCCTCGCCCAGAGCAGGTGACCAGGTGTGGTCACCGAGACGAGTAATTGTGCTGGGCGTGTTCTCCACAGTGTAGATGCCTTAGTTGTTGAATTCAGTGCAGCAGACCGTGTTTTCGGGCTGTTGGTGGGCATGGTGTGTGAGCACTTGGAGCCGTACCTGCCACGCATCAGGCGCTCTGCGGGTGTAGCTGCTGTTAAACTAACACATGGCGGTGGAAACTATACAGTGGGAGGGCCCCACCCCCACCCCCACCCCCGCGCAGTCCCAGTCCCTCTCCTCCGAGGAGCCCTGCCGAGGGCTGGGTCCCTTTCCCTCTGGACTTTGATGAGTTGACCGACCAGCTTTCCTTTCTCTGTTTGGCTCATCTGTGCCTTGGCTTCCTTATGGGGCTGCTTCCTCTTTCAGGTCTAGGGGCTCCCCCCGGGAAGCGACTGGCATGTTAGATGGGCTTCAGAACTGGGGGTGTGGCTAAACACGACGTAGGCCTGCTTTCTACCTGGCTGGCGAGCCTGGAGCCGGCTCCTGGGCTTCCGGATTTTTGCACCAATAATGCCTCTGTAGAGCAGCTGGGGTGACCTGGGAGTTTAGGGGGTGAGCAGAAATACAAACTAGGAGTTGAGTCTCGGGCTGTCTATCTGTGAGGGAGGCAGAATGTTCCAGAGATGCCATGGTTCCAAGAAACCACCACGGGCCACACAAGCCTATGTGGATGTGTGGATGTGCACGCACGTGTGTGTTCCACCCCATGCCTTTTTTGCCCCTTGGATTCCGGGCAGGCTTGCTGGTATCTAAGCTCCCCTCTGCCCTTTCACGTGGCAGGAAACTCTGAAACTCTTTGCCGACTGCCTTTCATGTTACCTGCCTCCTTTTTCCTCTGATTTGGATAGCTCAACTTAAATAGTAGTTGCAGTTCAAGGACTTTTTAAGAACAAGAAAGCAAGAGGGCCTGTTTATCCAGTGCATTCCCATGCAGAGGGTGGCCTTGAAGGCTGCATTCCTTTTTTTCTTTTTTTTCCTCTTTATTATTTGACTTGATCCAGAAAAACAGTTTTATTTTTAAAAATATGGAACGCTTCACAAATTTGTGTGTCATCCTCGCACAGGGGCCATGCTAATCTTCTCTGTATTGTTCCAGTTTCAGTATATGCGCTACCGAAGTGAGCATGAAGGCTACATTCTTAAGGTGGGGCCCCATCTTGGACAGAACTTTTTAATGTCCCGTATTTATGGTTGTGCATGAGTTGGAGTGGAGACCCCGAGGTGCCCTAGTTAACTCTGTGCGCATTGAGCGCAGCCCTGGAATTTATTGAAGCATCTGGGGTAAGTGAAGATCACAGCAGACTTTCCGTTCTCCAGTTGGCACGGTTGAGCTGCGGAGAACGGAGTTTGCCCCAGAGTTTGCAGAGCTGGATACATCACAGACACACCTCATGTCAGCGTGGGCAGATGAGGATTTACAGCATTTAGATGGCTTTTTGTTAGCATTCTCTGTCCTGTAGGTAATAGAAACTTGGCACAATTGCAGTACAAATGTATCACCGTTTTTGTCTTTCCTGTTGAACTGACCATATTGGTGACCACAGTAAATTTATTAGACTGGGTTGTCTATTACTGTGCAAGAGACTACCTCAATACTTAGTCTTAGGACAGCAAAACCATACCTCAGAGTTTCCTAGGGTCAGGAACCCAACACAACTCAGCTCGGTGCCCTGGCCAGGGTATCTCAGTATTGCTGTCAGGGTGTCAGCCTGAGTTGACACCTCCCCTGAGGGCACAACTGGAGGAGGCCACGTAGCTGGTTGTTGGTGGGATTTGGTTCCTCAATTCTTTGGGCCCCTCCACGAAGCAGCCCACAAGATGGCAGCTGGATCCCGGGGTGGGGGAAGATGCCCAAGATGGCAATGTCGCAGCAATGCCCGCCCCCACCCCCTACCTGCCTGTTGTTATTATCAAGTCTGTTTGTTAGAAACAGAGTGCACAGGATACAGATACCAGGAGGTGGGGATTGCTGGGGGCCATGTGTGTTGATTCTTTTTCTGGCTTCCATAGCAAGGATGGAATCTGCCCCAAGCAGAGAGGGGGCAGGTCATAGGCCTCTTAGGTAGGGACAGTCGTGGCTCTGAAATCCTCCATGGACCCCTGACAACTCACACCCCCTCCCCACTGTTCCCTGGGTGCCCCTATGCCAACAGTGGGGTGCTGTGCAGAACTGACATGTCACTGGGGTTCTGGGTCTGGGTACCCCCTGCGGGAGCTGGATGGGTCACAGAGACATGTCCCTGCTGCCTTCTTGGGAGTCCTGTGCAGTATCACGTCCTGTGCTGGGTTCTTGGTTCCTCGTGTTGCTGAGCATGCCTGGGCACGAAGGGCCTCCCTGGCCAGCGCCCCTGCCCCACACACACAGGGAATCCTGTCGATTGCATGCTGGGTTGTGTGTATTCGTAGAGTCAGAAACGACTTCTGTTCAGAATTTCCCAAGACCTTAGGAAGCGTGGAGAGGTATAGGCTGCCCCAACACAGTTTTGTTTTTTTTTTTTTTTTTGCGGTACGCGGGCCTCTCACTGTTGTGGCCTCTCCCGTTGCGGAGCTCAGGCTCCGGACGCGCAGGCTCAGCGGCCATGGCTCACGGGCCCAGCCGCTCTGTGGCACGTGGGATCTTCCTGGATGGGGGCTCGAACCCGTGTCCCCTGCATCGGCAGGCGGACTCTCAACCACTGCGCCACCAGGAAAGCCCCCCAACACAGTTTTAACGGAGGCCATTAGAGTCACAATGTCCATCCTGAGTCCAGGATCCCTGACTCTGAAGGAGAAACACATCTTGTCACTGTGGATGGAATTCAGATCCCTAATGGAGCTTCGCGCTAGACTGTTATCCCTCAGACCCTGGTGTTCAAGGCACAGCCTAGTCACCTGCTTGCTGGCATCCTGAGGGGCCGTGTGGGTTCCTGGGCAGATTCCCACCTCCTTGGAAGCATGGTCTGCCGGTGCCTGACCAAGGAAAAGGGACAGGGCAGTGTGGGACCACCCTTCTCCCCACCCCGGCATCAGGATAGAGACACCTACCCTTTGCTAACGCAGAGGACACAGTGGCCGTGTGTCCAGAAGAACCTTTGGATTTAGGGGAGCAGAACACAGTTTAAAGCAAAGTACGGTTGGGACAGTTTTCTTTGTGTCTCTCCCTTGAAAACACAGGTCTCTCTGTCTCATGGGAGGCCACTCCTCAAGAGTTACAGGAGGTTGGTGTTGGGCCCGTAGCCCCTTCCTTCCCCCCTTCAGCCAGGCCCCAGTGCCTGGCAGAGCAGCCCCTGGGGTACAGCCAGGGGCATGTCCGTATTTGTTGCGTTTTTGGGGCACGTGGCTGGGTGTGGTTTGAGTTGGCGCTCTGTAATAAAGCCAGGACCCATGACAAATCACACCCAGCAGAGGCCGCCTCTTCTCCACAGCCAGGCATCCCTCCAAGGCGGACCTGAGCTTCCCTAAGCATCATTGGTGCAAGATCCCAGAGGGGTTTCTGGGAGTGGCCACCCCAATATCATCAGTAGGCGTGACGTGGTTTGCTAGGGCTTCATAACAAAGCACCACCAACTGGGTGGTTTAAACCACAGAAATATACTGTCACACAGTTCTGGAGGGCAGAAATCTTGAGACCAAGGTGTCAGGCTTGGTTTCTTCTGAGAGCTGGGAGGAAAGGCTCTATTCCAGGTTTCTCTTCTTGGTTCGTAGATGGCCGTCTTCTCCCTGTGCCTTCATGCGGTCTTCTGTCCATATCTCTGTTTAAATTTCCCCTTTTTAGAAGGACCCCCACTCACCTTGGATTAGGGCCTTAGTTTAACTTGATTACCTCTATAAAGACTCTGTCTCGATAAGGTCACTGAGGTACTTGGGCTTAGGACTTCAACATAATGGGCATAATTCAATCCATATCAAGGCAATATGGCTGTGGGCAACTAGTAGACAATGTGTGTTCGACCTTTGGTGGTCCGTATACTGACCCTGAGCCCACCGATGAGCAGTTTGGCCTCCTAAGGCAGGAAGCACAGTGCTGCAGGGAGGGGGCAGTCAGGAGCCTGCCTTTCCCCAGAAGGTCATCTTGTGTCATTTCCATGGGTTGTCTGGTCTGGGGACATGAACATAGCGTCCAGATGTCTGACTCCCTGGAGCCTCCTTCCCCTGTCTGTTCTTGGTCTGGTGGGGCCCCCGTAAGTTAGCTCAGAGCAGATTTTTAAATGCCCATCACCTTGTCAAGAGTTCTTTCATAGGATTTCATGTGAAATGAGGATCCTTGGGCATTAGCACACGGTCAGCTGTAATTGTCTAAACAGGCGACTGTACTCACAAGTGCCCCATCCTCCCTAACCATCCCATCCCAATGTTCGCCCTGTTGGTGAAGAATCCAGTTTTTCATGACAGGAGTCACACCTAGAAAATTCTCATGGGGAGCTTTGCCGCCTCCTCTCCCCTGTTCCAGCAACCACTCTGCACCAAGTGAGATTTTAGCCATAGCACAGTACATTCAGGGCTGCAATCAATGCAAAAATGGCATCGTTTACCCACCAAAGCCTTGGAGGCCAGCCAGGAGTCCACAGTAAAGCAGGTGAAATAATTCAAGAAGACTGTTTAACCTCAGGAATACCCTGAAATTAACAAACAAAAGGAGCTAGTTAGCGGCTCCCTTCTTTACTTCTGGAATTTGATCAGCAAAGATGAAATCATGTGACGCACAAGTGTCACCCGCTTCTCCTCCCCAAACCCCAGCCTGGCCTCCAGCCACCCGCTCCCCTCGGTGGCCGGCGTGGATACGAACAAAGCCTGCCTCCCCCCTGGGTTCCGTTATATTCCTCATCCTCCACATTAAGACCATGTTAAGCAAAATGAATGGCCGCAAGCTGTACTTTGTATTGTTAAATAGCTACATAGAAGATTAAGATTTTCCTTTCTATGACTCAGGTTAAAAAGATAAGGTCTCAGAAGAACCGCTATTCCATCGAAAGACTTTCTGGAGCTCGGGATATCTGATTCCAACCTCACATTTCCAGAAAACTCTTGTGTGAGAACTGTGGGCTTCTGAATGCCTCCGTGGCTACAGTCCAGTGGCTTTCCTTGTATAGAAACATTACGACGGAATTTGGATATTTGTAAAGACCCAGACACAGAATATCTGTCGTCATGAAACAAAGTTATTACTCTGTTCCCAAGACCTGAGTTGGCTTTCCTGCGTGTCTGCCTTTGTGCCAGCGGCACCTCCTTGAAATAAAGGATGGGCTGGCCCCCCCTGGCACATGGAGCACTCCTGTCCCTTGCCATGCCCTAGAGTGATGCCCTGGGACATGGGAGGTGATGAGCTGAGCTGCATGAGAGTCGTGCCCGGGTCCTGGGAAGCTCTCTCTTCCCAGCCTGCCTGCGCACCTCAGGGTAGGCTGCAGGTTTGGAGCAGGGTTGGTCAGAAGGCTTTATTGGGTTTGGTTCTAGACTGGTGACTATGTGACCTGTCCGGTACTGAACTTGGGAGGCTGGGTCCCTACTCCCTCAGACACATGGTCAGGTTTGGAGTGAGCTCTTCTGCTTGTGTTTGAGATAATCTTTCCGGACACTTGCTTTCTGAAAACAGACAAAGAGTCCCAGCCATCCGTCCTTCGCATTGATGATAACTTTAACTCTACTGGACCAGTTTGAACCCCCTCTCCTGTCAGCCTGACCTGGGCCTTACCTGCTGGCCTCTCTTAGCCTCACCTAGGCCACCAGGTAGCCCACGTACCTCACTGGGTTGTCCACCCTGAAGTGGGCTGTACAGAGTACCCTCCCCCAGGAGGTCAAAGCGAATCCCACTTAATGGGGTTTGGAACAAGATGGGGAGGGGCTTGTGGTGTCAGCCGCAAGGCAAGAAGGGCAGAGAGGTTCATCCAGAAGGCTTCCTGGAGAAGGCAGAATCCCACCCCAGGATCTCTGTGTGAGGTCCTTCCAAAGGTATCTCCTGCCGTGTCAGGTCGAGACTAAGCCGTGTGGTCCAGTGGCATCTGTTGCTATGGCACCCTTGGCTTTGAAATGGTAGTGAGAGAGGATGCTGGTCCTGTGGAGGCGTGGGGGTTGGGTGGGGTGTGTGTGTCCCCGACTTCAGCATTGATGGGCTGCACCAGCCGGTCCTTTACTTCTCCAGCCTGAGCCATTTGGGTGCCCTGCAGGTGTGGGGAACAGAGCTGATTTACTGCATCAGTGTGTCGGCTTCTTAGAACTTGGTGATGAGAAAAGACTAGACAGGTCAGCTCTCCCTCTGCGGCGCTCAGCCTGGCAGGTAGAAGCCAGCATCCATAAAGGTGGCGACCTTCAGGTTCAGGGGCCCGGAGACAAGTTCCCACCTCCCAGCCGGTGCCACTGGCCAGAAAAAGTTCCTGAATAAGGTTGGAAAAATCTGTTTTTTTTCCACCACCTTCTCCAAATTAATGTCTACTGAAAAGGTTGTGTATCCTGAGGTCATACATGTTTCACAACAAACGGATCCCTGGTTGAGGAGAACTGAGCAATCGCCAGTTGAGCAGGTGTGTGTGGTGCCCCGGGAGCTGTGGTTTGTAATGGAAACCCTGACGCCCTTTGCCCAGGCCCACCTCAAGCCTTTCCTCTCTTTATAAATTACGTCTCTGCCAAGTTGTTTTCATCACTGTGGTTCCTTCCTTGTTGATGTATCTTTACACAGGAAGCATGGATATAATGGAAAATCATCCTTCAGGGTGGCCCATGGCCTTTCTTGGATCAGGACCGCAAGCCCATGGTTGAGAGCCTCCCTGCTCCGTGACCCACCGCTCCAGCGCCTAAACTTCAGCTCTGAAAGGGCAAACCTCAGTTGCCAGCCTAGGAGATAGACAGCAGGAGGGCAGCCGCTGTGTTCCTCTCCCTTGGCTGGTTGTGTGGCTGAAGGCTAAACACCTGTTGCTTTAAGGGAGATTGGAGGTCTCTTCTGTCCCGTTTGCATCCTGAGATTGAGGGGACATGCAGTGTGTCATCCTGAAGCCATCTCATCAGACCTTTCCTTTTGGGGGTATCTGGTCTCACTTTCTCCAGGTTCTTTCAGAGTGCAAGTTGGGATTGAGATGAGCAAGGCCAGCCTTGGCAAAGCAGCTCAGGTCTCTGCAGCCTCAGGAAGGCCATGCAGGGTGTGCAGTGCCCTCTGCTGGCCAAAGGGCCCCATCGCTGGGCGCCAGGCCTCCTCTGGGTGGACCTGGCTCCAGGGAAGGGCTTGAACAGAAGGTGGGCCCTTACCGGTGGTTTTCACTGGCTTTGGGAGTGAGTCGAGACTGCAGAGCTCGTGCTGTTGCACGTTTCCAGACTGCACAGTGTCAAGAGACACATGGGCTGGGATCTCACAAGGACAGCAAAGCAGTTGTGTCCCCTAAGGAAAGTGGACCCTCCAAGTAGCCAGTCTAGGATTTAGGGCCACCCAGTAGCAAGAAATCAAGAAGCAGACATCTTCAGAAATCTCAGGGGCTTCCCTGGTGGCGCAGCGGTTAAGAATCCGCCTGCCAATGCAGGGGACACAGGTTCAAGCCCTGGCCCAGGAAGATCCCACATGCTGCGGAGCAACTAAGCCCGTGCACCACAACTACTGAGCCTGCGCTCTAGAGCCCGGGAGCCACAACTACTGAAGCCCACGCACCTAGAGCCCGTGCTCCGCAACAAGAAGCCACCGCAATGAGGAGCCCGTGCACCGCAACGAAGAGTAGCCCCCGCTCTCTGCAACTAGAGAAAGCCTGTGCGCAGCAACGAAGACCCACCGCAGCCAAAAATAAATAAATTAATTAATTTTTAAAAATCTCACATCAAGTTTTTTTTTGTTTTTTTTTTGTTTTTTTTTTTTTTTGTTTGTTTGTTTTTCCGGTACGTGGGCCTCTCACTGCTGTGGCCACTCCCGTTGCGGAGCGCAGGCTCAGCGGCCATGGCTCACGGGCCCAGCCGCTCCGCGGCACGTGGGATCTTCCCAGACCGGGGCATGAACCTGCATCCCCTGCATCGGCAGGCGGACTCTCAACCACTGCGCCACCAGGGAAGCCCCAAGTCCTCTGTTCTTGATGAAAGCTTTAGCAAGCGAAAATATTTAGAATTCTTGAGTTTCACATTGAACACCAGGAGATGTATTTTCTAAATCTAAACCAGGCAGAAGGATTCACTCAGAAATTATTTGCTGGCCGAGGAGGTCATCCCAGGAAGCGTGGTTTTCACATTGGCAGCCTCAAACCTCACAGGACGCTCCCCCACCAGCACTGGGATTCCACCTGCTAAAAGACTCGCTTTCTATGTTTCATGGCTGTCACAAGCTCAGCATAGATTACAGTGTCTTCATTTCTCATTTCTTTGTCTCCTTCAAAGCCCCAGAGAATATTTTGGTAGGGGTTAGACGGAAAAAAATAAAGTCACAGGCCCACAGTTCCTTACCTTCACATCCAAACTGTAAAAGGCTCTGAAAACTTTAATTTTTTTGTAACCCATTTGGTGGCAGATTTTGACCTGGCTTGAACTGTTGAATTGTATATTGTGTGTGTGTGTGTGTGTAATTATTTTTAATCTTCTATATGTTAATCCAGTTGCGTAAGCATGTTCATATGTCCTAGTATAAAAATGTCATTGCTTGGTGTCGGGGTCCATCATAACATGGTGTAAACACTGACTTGCCTTTTTCAAATTCCATCTGAGTTCTGAAGCCTGCCTGACCTCTGCTGTTGGAAAGGGCGGTGGCCCGGTGCTAATAGCTCTTGAGCTATCTGCACTTTTCTCTGGGACACTGGTGTTGCATCAGCCCCAGGGGATCAGAGGGTGGGGCCCGTGCATCAGACGGAGGGCATGTGACCAGGGTGTGACCTTGTCACCTTAGGGTTGGGCTGCTGGGCATTCCCTGGGGAAATATGAGCCACCTTGCCCAATGGGGGAGGCTCCAGGAACCAGAGTGAAGCCCAGGTGTGTATTGAAGGGTCTTGCTGGTAACCCCTGGGGTGGGGGTAGGGGAGCCATCCCCGTGCACTTTTTAATGCCACTAGATGCCTGGACCATATGTTTCTCGTCCTCCTCCCAAAATCTAAATATGCCCCCAAGCTTCTGAGTTATAATTAGGGAGCAGTAGTTGTTTGGGGACATTGACAAAATTGACTTCAGTAAATTCATTTCCCACAACAGATCTTCCCCCAAAGCTTCTTTTTCTTCCTTAAAGTGTAGTTTTAATTATTTTGTTATTAACTGGGGTATTATGTCAACCATTTAACCAAAGGCTAAGCCCATGTTTTTCCCACTGATCCCTCACCCCTGTAGAACGTTTCTTTTGTTCCATCTGGATTTTAATTGGTCCTTCAGGTATAGTTGACAAAACAAAACCCACATCCACCTGTTCAGAGGATTCTACCCAGCCTGTCATCTGTTGTTCACCTTTGTTTGGCTTCTGAAGATTCTGGAAGAAGTTCTTTTCAGGTAGCCTGAAGCGCTGTGGCTTTATTTAGGACTAGATGAAGAATCAAGAGGGTTTTTTGGTCATTGGTGGGCCAGCGTTCTCAAGGCACTATGAAAACGCACTAACCCTGTGGATCTGCTGGATGGCATCCCACCTGCAGGGTCCTTGCCTGTGGCAGCAAGTGCTTGGTGTTGCCTTAACCTAGATGGTGCCTCCCTGCTGGGTCATTCAGAAGTTGGTAAATGGCCCTTTTGCCACATCAGGAGAGCCTTGTAGGCCATGGTAGAGGAGACCTAAGGAGTTATGTCATTCCTTTAGGGGTCTCAGGCTTGGGAAGTTGGGAGACCTCATGCACCGGTGCCACTGGGGTTGCAGGAGCTTTTTCTACTTGCCTTGGGTCGTGGGGCAAAACCCCTCAGACTTTAAATCTCCCCCTGACCCCCACTTGCAGGTTTAACAATGGAACGTATTCTGAAGACTCCTGGGGTTCACTCGGAGAACTTCAGCAATACTTGCTTAACTACAATAATATGAATTTATTATCATATCGTAAAACTTGGTTTCTCTATTGACATAGTGTTTAAGTAGATTTCCTTAAAAGAATTGAAGGCTGTCCTCACGTTTAACTGGTTTTAGGGGAATTTTCATTTTGAAAGACATCGTTGAAGACATCATTTACTTTGTGTAAGTTCCTTCGTCTGCCTAATCTTTACAAAGACTAGGAACCAGAATAAAGAAACCGAGGGGGTCTTAAAAACTTATTTGAGATGTTAAGAATGTAAATTAGTGATGACTGTGTTTCGGTGCACTGTTGTGCTTTGGTCCTGGCAGGCAGGGCTGCTAACGGTTATTCAGTAAAGATCCCGGTTGCGCATCCCGGATGCACAGCCTCAGCAGCCATGGCTCACGGGCCCAGCCGCTCCGCGGCACGTGGGATCTTCCCAGACCGGGGCACGAACCCGCGTCCCCTGCCTCGTCAGGCGGACTCTCAACCACTGCGCCGCCAGGGAAGCCCTCGTGCTTCTTTTTGAAGCCCGCAAGTGGACAAATCTTTCATATCTGTATCTTCCTGCTAGTAATCAAGAATCTCTAAGTAGCTTTCTTATGCAAGCATCTTTCCCCTTCTGAAATAAGTTGAATTCCCTGACGCCAAACCTTTCAGCCCTAGATCACACCCCTCATTTCAAGCTAACAAAACTTTAGGTAGACCTTTCTGTGGTTTGCCCTTTGATTTTAGTATCTCTCTTTTGGGAGAGAAGGTAGTGTTTTTTTTCTTGTCAGGGTTGTCAGCGGCACACCCTTCCTACTTGTGAAAAGACCTGAATTTCCTTTTGACCTTTCCTGAGTTTCCCCAAGGTTTACCTCCAGCTTCGGCAGGAGGGATGCTCCTGTGTGACTGGCGCCCGCATCCAAGGGGGCCTGTCAGCAGAGGAGGGCACGAGTGGTTCTTAGAGGCCTGCTGTTGGGCACCAGATGTTTTCCTGCGTGTTCTCATCTGATCTTCACAGCCGCTTTGGAACATAAGCAACATCATCTGCGTTGTACAAACCTGAAGGCTGCTAGTGCACAGTCACTTTGCAAGTAGGTTCTAGAACTCTCTTGCCACCCGCAAATATGGTGTGGAGGTT
Source organism: Platanista minor (assembly GCA_004363435.1). Classification (NCBI taxonomy): domain Eukaryota; kingdom Metazoa; phylum Chordata; class Mammalia; order Artiodactyla; family Platanistidae; genus Platanista; species Platanista minor. Next base: position 14,225 of record RJWK010005187.1, read on the forward strand.
TACAGTTTCAGTCAAAGTGAGACAGTGTAATACATCCCCCTCTGCTTTTTCTTCCCTATGTGGACCTTTATCTATTTGTGGTTAAACGTTGACCAGATAGTGTCAATGGATGATAGTCGTGATAACTGCAGTGGCAAAAAGTTCATGATTTATGAGTGGAGACTGGTGTAAAGTAAAGGCAGAGGTGGGCTTCTGTTAGGGGGCCCCGCTGAGGGCGCCCAGGGCCAGTGTGGATAGCAGGGTGCTGGCATTCTCGGCACGGACACCAGCCAGGGACCGCTGCTCATAGCTCAGCACTGAGGAGGGCCTGTCCCAGTCCTTAGGAAGAGGGTCATGTTCATTAAGTCCTGGTAAATAGCTCGCTCCTTCAGAGGGCCAAGGAGGAAAATGTCACACACATTGACACATTCTTGCTTCTCTTTTGTTTTTGCGGGACGCGCGCCTCTCACTGT